>JAQJVL010000077.1:192500-251229 GCA_035578905.1 Stictocephala bisonia | reverse complement strand
TCACTTGTATGGATACTAGGTTATTCATCATTGCACAAATATGGATGGGTAGGTGGTTCATTACCACGGTACATGTATGGGTGGGCGAGTGGGTCAATTATATCATCAGACCAAACGAACTAATATTTTATGTTATTCAATCGCGTTAGTTCTGATGATGTTAAAAAAAAAACTAATAATAATCATTAGTAAATGACAATTCTTTTTTCAAATGAAGCTAGTTATACAATCAACCCTGGATAGAAATACATTTTCTATCATTTATATATAAACCATTGTATTTTTAAATGAAAATATAATGTTTATAAAAACGGATATAATTTGTATAGAATTGTTATAGACTTTGTATTATACATATTGTACTCCAGTCAATATCATTTGTTTCGATCTATATGTTTCCAGTTGAACTTCATTAATATCACCTGAGTAATTATTATATTTTTTTAAGTTTTATTTTAGCCTTTATTATCAGAAAAACTAATTGCATGATTTATGTCTACAAACTAATTTTATTATTTATATTTGTTTCCTTGAACATACACTGTAAAAATTACTCCTTTCATTACTTTGTATTAGATTCCACAACTAATTGTAAATTAATTTACATAGTATGATTGGACTTGATTAAGTTTACTTATTAGTAAGTGTGGTTGAAAGCCGCAGATTGAGGTCAAAGGCCAAGATGTCACGAGCGCAGTACGTGAAACTTATTACCAACGTACATTATCTATTCCAAAGGCCGAGGTTACATGTGCATAGACAGTTATGGGGTTATATTTCTTTACAAACATATTTTTTTCACTTAGATGTGTAAATTTAAACCTTTTTTAACAATTAAATAACCTTAGGAATAATATGCCATGGTTTATATATGATTTTGTTGACGTTATGTGGATGTAAGCAGAAAGGCAATGCCAGTTATTGGAGTTAGTTATCATAAATAGTCGATTGTAATGCCTTCTATCAATATCGATCTTTCAAACTTTCGGCTTATTATTACTTAACACGCATGAACATATGGACTTTAGGAGAAACCTGCGCTCTGACATTCACGTTTTTCTCTTTACGTGCTGAAATGCAATAAAATTTACCTTATGAGTATTAATTACTGTAATCTCTTATATAATATATAGACAAAATTAAAGTCAGAAGACTATTTTGCATTTTAATTTGTTAAAAAGAAAAAGATATACATTTTAGGTTAATACTAATATATAATGTGTAACCAAACTATCTACCTAACAATGTTATGAAAGCAATAAATTCAACAAGAATATGTACTGTAAAAGCAATATATCTTGGTTTTCATAGTTGTAATACATAATAATAAAATAATATGAATATCGGGTTTTCTTTCATGAGTCTAATATAAAGAATTAGTTTATTTGATACTACAAAGAGAATTATATAAAACAAAATTACAATATTATAGTATACGTAACATAATCTTCTAAATTCTTCTCTGCTACACATAAGGTTAAAAAAATTATAACAAATAAAAATAATAGGATTCCTAAGCCAAATGCCTGTTCAGAAATTCCACTACAAGTTAATAAAACAACTAATAAATTAAATTCAATAGGTAGTAACTAACAGAATAAATCTAACTTTCCCGTTTTCTTTACACAAAAAAATAAACTATTTAAACAAATAAATAAATACAAACAATGTAACTAGATGATATATATTCATAAGTAAATAGAATTAATACTAATAAAAATGGAAGAAACAAGTATTTACTGAGTGTGATGCATGATAGAAAATTGTAATTAAACACATCATGATTGCTTTAGGATTACTGGTAGAGTGGAAGGATGAGGAACCTGTTACTTGTGGTGACCATGCTAGCCGTAGCAGTGCACGCACAACCTACAGACGTCTCGAGTAGTGATGACCTGGAACAGTGGGAACTGTTTAAGGTATGTCACATTATCTCGTATAGTGTCATTATTTACTTGCTGGCCGTAGCAGTGCACGATCAACCTACAAACGTCTCTAATAGTGATGATCTGGAACAGTGGAAACTGTTTAAGGTATGTCAGATTATCTCGTTTAGTGTTTTTGTTTACTTGCTGGTGTTGGAGTTAACACTGGTAGTAAAAATAATATATCATAGGAAATAAAATAATAAAATAGTTTTATTTACTCCGGAGCCATCATTTGCCAGTTCACATGAGTCTGCAGGCCTGTGAGTAAACTTTATTCAACGAGTGAAGTACCGACCGTTAGCTCAGTTGGGGGTTCGAACCTTGGATCTCATCCTCCACAGTCTGAAGCGTTAGCCACTGAGCCACATCACCGGTAATACAACTATAGTTAATCAGCAAACAAAAGAAATACAATCAACATATGAAAATAACTATGTGTCAAGATCAATTAAAGTTGTTACAAATGTCCAGTATCCTATACTACCTACTGAGGTACTTAAAATAGGAATAGGCGCTAATCTTATCACTATTGTGACATCTAGAGTGGCCTCTATCCTGGGAACCGGTGATGCTGAAGTAATGGATGGGTCGCTGACCACCTGCCCTGCTTGTTTACAACCTTTGGGGCACAATGGCTTACGCATGAACGCCCCTTACCTCTTCAATGAACTTCTAGAATCTTCTGGATTGACGAGTCAGCTCTGTCATGGAACTTCGGACGCAGGGGAATTCGAGAAGCTTCTGGATAGAGACCTGCAGGTGATATATACGGCCCGGATACAGCGCGAGTCAGTCAGTCAGTCAGTGAGTCTAGAGCCTACAGCCCGGGTGTTTGCAGCGACAGTGAGCGAGTTCTACAGTGCGAGTGAAGTGTCTGAGTATAGTGAAGTGGTCTACGGAGAAGTTACCGGTGAGTGGTTCGTTGTGGGGATCAACGAAGGAGCAGTGCGGTACTTGTGGACGACTTCTGAAGGGACACTGAAGAAACTGTGAGTGAACTGTTAGATTTGGACTGTAGGTAGTACGGAATCTAGTAAAGTCAATTAGTAGTCAGTAATTGTAAATAATAGTAGGGAATCTAGTAGAGTCACTTTATAGTAAGAATTGTAAATAATAGTAGAGAATCTAGGAAAGCCACTTATAGAGCTAGGAATTGTAATTAAAAGAAAGGAATTTAGTAAAGTCACTTTGCAATTAGTAGTTGTAATTATTGATGCCATCTAAGATTGTAAATATAAATTAGTTTAACTGTAACAGTAGGCCTAGTAGTAAATTGTACTTTTTACAATAGTTAAAGTTAAGGAATTAATCCATTTAATTATAATAAGTTAATTTTATATATTCAATAAATTTAGTAATTGTTTAGTATAACGTGTTGCTTATTTATAAAACCCACATAGCGATTAATTATTTATAAATTAGGACATAATTAAAAACGTCACACTATTAACAAATTACTAATGGCAGATGCTTTGTTACAGTTTTGACGTTCAGACACAAGTGGATAATTTTAAAGCAAAGAATTTATACTGTATGTATGGGGAATATTTAGTTATAAATATATGATTTTTAATTACGCGTGCCTCTTATAACCTCACTAGCAAGTTACATATTGAAGACGTAAGAGTAAACTAATCAAAATAAAGGGAACGTAGTAGGGATTTATCACATAAATTACGCAAAAAACAAAATGTCCTAATCGATTTTTTTGTTAAAAAAACTAAGTAGCTATCATCATAACACTAAGCTTTAATGTGTTGGAAATGCTCTCTTTATGAAACTTGCATGTTCTAAGTAGGTACAATACAGTCAGCAACCCTTTTGATTACCTAAATGTTAACATTTTTGTATCCAAATTTTTTTACTTTTTAAACTGGTTCTTATAATTAAATGTTTAGATTCTCTTACGGGTTTTATAATGGACTGTATTGTCACTTGAAGATCTAGCCCGTTATCAGTAAGATTAGGACTCATTGCTTGATTTTTATCACACCGTGTAATATTGATAAGGGACTGGTATTTTATCTTATCAGTTGCACTATGTGGATCAGCAACTGCCTCATTTTTTTCATTAATATGGCTGCATTCTGCCTCATGTTTTTAAATTTTACTAAAACCATCTACTGTCAAACATTTTCTAATCATACATCCATTTTATAATTGTGGGGAGTTTTTTGAGGGTATTGCCAATTCCTTTTGGACCTAGTTATAGACATTAGTATAGAGCTCCTTAAGTGCATGGATTTATGAGTTGAGTGCTTGACTTTTGAATTTGCATGGAGTGTTTTTAGTTGTTATTTTTGCATAACATGTTTGCATTTGTGCCAAAAAACAGCTTGACTTTGCCATGCTTGGTATGTTAGTTTAGTTTATATTTAGTAAATATTGAATAATCCTATTGTACAAACATGTTTCTAATGGCCTAATAAAAGTCTCGAATAAAGAATTTATTCCTGTTAAACTATTAGCTAACTTAAATTGTACAGATGAGCGTCCATTACAAATTTAAAAATTGTTAGAATAATATTGCTTCTTGATTTTATTTATTAAAGTGCAGTTTGAGATTTTTTGCAATTCTACACTTAACAAAAATATTATCTGGACAAGAGCTGGTAGTTCCAGTTAAAAAGTAAAAATAAATATGTAAACTGAGCAAAAATGGCAAAACATAACTTTATATAAATTTATAAGAGACGACAGTAACCTTTGGTACTTCATGAGCATATACTTTAGGCTCTTCGTGTTATTTAAACCATTCACCGTGACAAATTTTTATCATTGTAGTTCCTGAAAAAAAAATTTACTCTCATGATGTACCAATTTACCATCATTTTTAAGCTTCACGAGGGAGATTTCATTCTCAGCTGATAAGGATTCATTCACATATATCTTGTGTGTGTTTGTAAAAAACAAAATCTACTTTATCAGCAGCGAGGTCTTTCCTCTCCTTATACTGGCTAATCCACGCGTCCCATTGGTAGAAGACTGGACCAATAGGGGTAGTGCACGGTCCATCTGGTGTAATTGCACTCTGTGTGCAGTCATGACAGTCGAATGTTCCATACTCACACCATTCGTAGCTTCTACGTAATTGACAATGTCCATCCTGAGGGGTGTCTCCACTAACGTCAATGTTCAATTTGTGGGGTGTGTTGTTCCATTGCACAGTATGCGAATCGTTCAAGGTAGCGTCCAGCACTGTATTTTTGGTTCACAGAACCTCGTTTCCCTTCTATATGCTGAGTCATAAAAGTATTGATTTTAAATAAATCTAAAAAAAAATTCATTAAAACTTTTAGCTCCACCATTTAATCTCTGGAAATTTGTAACTCCATTAAAACTTCCTTTTTGAAGCTTTCCAGAACACTCAAAAGGAGATCCTTTTGAATACTGCTCGTAGTTGCAGCATAATGAACACTGTAATAAGCGATATATCCCTACAGCAGAAATTACAATATCATTAATGGTTGAATATCTTGTAAAAACTCTCTTTTTGTCCAGGTATTATTTTAAATACTGCTTGTGTAACGAAATTAGAGAACGAATTAACACAAATACTCAAACTTGAAATAAATGCCACATGTATAATATGGCAATTGAATTTGTTTGGAGAAATAAACTGATGGACGGTTTATTACATGGAACAAGTGTCCTACAATCGTGACCTTAAACCACACTCGAAGCTGTGGTTTTTACGTCTTATCAGTTTAACTAGCCGAGACTACACTGATTTCCATAACTATAACAATGATTGCCAATGAAAAGACACTTATTTTTGCATGAAAAATACTGTGCTGAGTTTAAAAACAATATTTACTCAACCTACATTTAAAGTCATTAAGTAATTACACAATACAATAATGAACTGTAATGCTCAAACCATTTCATATATGACATTATATTATTTGCATAGTACTTGAAATACAAAAAAGAATGAGAAATAATCACATGAAAATTTGAATTAACTTCATAGAAAATGTCATTAAAACTAAATTTCGTGTTTAAATTATTGTTTTGAACTTCAGTGTTAAAATCTGTTGGTGTACTTATAAAGCACAAATTAAGTACACAGATTTGTTTATTAGTGTTTATTAGATCACTTTTCATATAATGCATCCATATCTTACACGTACACAGATTTTTAATCATTTATATACTGTGTATGTTTAAAGGTAAAATATGAAAGACATATGAATCAGACGAAGAACATAACATGAGAAGAAAGATTTTCCAAGACAACATGGCCTTCGTACGTGAACACAACTCCAAGTACGAGAGAGGAGAGGTTACTTTTGACGTGAAGTAACCTCTCCTGTAATAATCACTGTACGTGAAGGGGGGGGTTACAGGGCCCTCACCACTGTACTTAAAAGGGTGAATAGGATTGTCATCATCATTGTACTTGTATTGGTGGGTGGGAGAGCAATAACCACAGTACGTGAATGGTGGGTTACAGGTCCATCACCACTGTACTTATAAGGGTGAATAGGATTGTCATCATCATTGTACTTGTATTGGTGGGTGGGAGGGCAATAACCACAGTACGTGAATGGTGGGTTACAGGTCCATCACCACTGTACTTATAAGGGTGAATAGGATTGTCATCATCATTATACTTGTATTGGTGGGTGGGAGGGCAATCACCACTGTACGTGAATGGGGGGTTACAGGGCCATCACTACTGTATTTATAAGGGTGCATAGGATTGTCATCATTATAATTCTTGTATGGCTAAGAGGGCAATTACCAATGTACGTGAACGGGGGGGGGGGTTACAGGGCCATCACCACTGTTTTTATAAGGATGAATAGAATCGTCATCATCATTGTACTTGTATGGGTGGCTGGGTGGGCAATTATCACTGTACGTGAAGGGGGGGGGGTTACATGGCGCTCACCACTGTACTTATCAGGGTAAATAGGATTATCATCATCATAGTACTTGTATGGGTGGGTGGGAGGCCAATCAGCACTGTACGTGTAGGGGGGAGGGGTAACAGGGCCCTCACCACTGTACTTATAAGGGTGCATAGGTGCATAGGATTGTCATCATTATAATTCTTGTATGGCTGGGAGGGCAATCAGCAATGTACGTGAACGGGAGAAGGGTTACAGGGCCATCACCACTGTTCTTATAAGGATGACTAGGATTGTCATCATCATTGTACTTGTATGGGTCGATGGGAGGGCAACCGCCACAGTACGTGAATGGGGGGGGGGGTACAGGGCCCTCACCACTGTACTTATAAGGGTGCATAGGTGCATAGGATTGTCATTATTATAATTCTTGTATGGCTGGGAGGGCAATCAGCAATGTACGTGAACGGGAGAAGGGTTACAGGGCCATCACCACTGTTCTTATAAGGATGACTAGGAATGTCATCATCATTGTACTTGTATGGGTCGATGGGAGGGCAATCGCCACAGTACGTGAATGGGGGGGGGGGGGTAACAGGGCCCTCACTACTGTACTTATAAGGGTGAATAGGATTATTATCATCATTGTTCTTGTATTTTTAGACGGAAGGGAATTTATCAATCTACGTGTATGGATGGTTGGGTAGTTCATCACCACTGTACATGTATGGGTGGGCGGGTGGTTCAATCATATCATCACACCAAACAAACTGGTATTTAATGTTATTTAAACGCAACATTCGATGACCAAACACACTTTATAAGCTCTGTTAGGTCTGATGATGCTATCCTTATAAGCAAAAACCTTAATAATAATTACTAGTATATCCTAATTTTTTTCGAATAAAGCTAGTTATACAATCAACCCTGGATAGAAATACATTTTCTATCATTTATATATAAACCATTAGATTTTTAAATGAAAATATTATGTTTATAAAAACTGATATAATTTTTATAGAATTGTTATAGACTTTGTACTATACATATTGAACTCCAGTCAATATCATTTGTTTTAAACTATATGTTTCCAGTTGAACTTCATTAATATCACCTGAGTAATTATTATATTATTTTAAGTATTATTTTAGCCTTTATTATCAGAAAAACTATTATCGTGATTTTTGTCTACAAACTAATTTTATTATTTATATTGTTTCCTTAATCATACCCTATAAAATTAACTCCTTTTATCAGTTTTGTATTAGATTCCACAACCAATTGTAAAATATTTTACATATTATAATAGGAATTGTTAACGTTTACCTAATAAAAAGTGTGGTATAAGGCAAAGTTATAACGAGAGCAGCAAGTGAAACTTACTACCAACGGACATTATCTAAGTCGAAGGCTGAGGTTACATGTGTATAGACAATTATAGGTTTATCTTTCTTTACAATCTGTTTTTTCTCAATGAGATGTGTAAATTGAAGCCGTTTGTTTTATAACAATTAGATTACAATTTAAAAATAACTTGTAATAGTTTATGTATATTTTTGTTATGTGGATGTAAGTAGAAAGGCAATGCCAGTTATTGAAGTTAGTTATCATAAATAGTCGATTGTAATGCCTTCTATCAATATCGATGTTTTAAACCTTCGGCTTATAATTATTAAACTACTAATGTAATTTAGATTGTACTATATAAAAGCTAATGTTAAATTTACCATATTTATTTTTTAATTTTTTGGCAAATATATATTCCAATGTTAAGTTTTAGACTATCTATACATTTTCTTAAGTTTTGTTCATTGTTAAAATTTGAAATTTATTTTATTATTGTCTATGTTAAAAGGGATTATAATGTTTTATTATTTATTTCACATGAATCGTTAATATATTGCTAATAGTTGTATAATAGAGTTTCATAGAAGATTTTAATATTTAACTATTGAATACATAAGTTTGATATTCTAGGACATATTTCACCTGTAATGTTGAGAATGTTCGTGATAAGATAAACTGTGTTCTTATAATAATAAACTAACATGTCCGTTGTGAGCATGCACCAAATTACTAGCATGAAAGCAGGTTTCTCTCCATTGCTTATTTTAAACGCACATTGGGAATTCCTAGGTTATTGCTCCGACAGACCCTCTATAATTTTAGGAACATTCTTCAGAATTATGTTGATTCACAACTAGATTTTGATTGTATTAATGTTTACAATGTATATTTGAATATACACATTTCCATTATCTCTTTATAAACGAACAAAATCCCTAAAATACTCAATTATTGTAAAAGTTGTCGTATATTGAGCAAAACCATTTTATTTAGTTTTTTGTTCGATTCATTCATTAATTATACATATATATTGCTATAATTTACAAGTTAAATTTCAAAGTAATATATTATTACAAAATGATTTAGTAAAATATAAACTATCTACAGTATAAACTAGTAAAATAAAATTATCTATATTTCCTCTAACCAATTGTTACTCAAAAATAAATTGTATTTACAATAATATTTAAATTTAGATCATAATATACTAAAAATAAGATGCTTGAAAGTAAAGTTATGAACAGCAAACTATTTTACATTTTTAAATTTCGCCATAAAAGTCAACTTAAGTTCAATTTTCAATCAGAACAATAAACTATTTTTAACCTTAATTTAAAAAAAAAAAACATCAAAAGTTGCACTACGTTGTCGATTGTCTTGTTTTTAGAGCTTAAATATTGTATCAATGTATTTATTCTCGATTAATTTGATTGATTAATTCATTAAATTGTTGAGAAGTAGAACAAACGGGTAACAGGATATATTAATATACATGTATATTAATAATTTTGATAATAAAATGTTAAGGAACTCTTATTCTGGAATGTTGTCAAAGGGCGAAAAGTTGATGTTTCTACTTTAATTAAATGAATGATAGAGTTGTGGAGGATAGTGATAACTAGCTTTCTATTTCTAGTCAGTTTAACAATGATGATTCATGTCAACCGAGGGTTCTGCTCGCCGACACTGCACGGAGTGCCCTGTCCAGTGTCCATCTCTCTCAACTCCAGACGTTCACCTTGGTTGAATTAAGCTTAAACCTACAAAATTACTTGGCTCAGATAATATACCATCATACATAATCAAAGCTAACTCTGGACTCATTACATTTCCTTTTCAATCGTTATATATATAGTAAATATTTTCCGACCAAGTGGAAGCCATAACAAATACTAATTATTAAGAAGGTTGATAGACAAATGTATAAGCTCTGTAAAGTAAATACTCCACTGTTGATTGTTTTCACTATTTTTTCGTTTGTATAAAACAGAACTCACAATTTACCTACAATCATTAAACATATAAAAATAGAAGTTATGGATTGATATTACTGTGAATATTTCAAAATAAATTCGTAGTTTAAGAGCAACGTGTACCATTATATTGTAAGGTAATATTTATGATAATTTTATCACCGAATATAATTTGTGAATAAAAAGTTAATAGTTTTCTTCTAAGTAAAATCACTGTACTTGGATATTAAGACTTTTTTATGACCAATAACTGTAAAAAGTTCCATAAATGTAATATGGTCACATATTTGAAGAAAGCGTAAAGTTCTATTTAAGTGAGAAACAATTAAAATTAATAACTGCCTCGTAATGTTACTTGTAATTACCTAGTAAAGATTAAGTTAGTTTATCTATTTTACTTGCCATTAAATAAATATAAAAGTGCTCGTATGGTCAGTCTGCAATCGTACAAGTTGAACAGTGTGTCAGCTCACTTTCTGACACAGTAGAAGTTTCAACTATTTACTACACTTTTGTAAGTAATTTACAAATATTTCTAAACTTAAGTATTTATGTACAGTATTATATAACATTTTATGTTTAAGATTTGCAATCTTCTATATGCATACCAAATCTCACTGATCACGCATTCCTCAGCAGTTCACTGAGAGAGGGTGCACAGTCAATGGGGGAAGGTGGGTAGTACTGGACAGGTTATTGGGTAAGGTGGACCCTTCCTCGCAAGAGGATAGGTATTGAAATTAATGTTATAACAAAAGATAGTAAGTAAAATATTTTAATGTAAATGCTATACATTTGTAAAAGAATTATAATCAGCTTCTCATTTTTTTAAGTAAAACATGTGTATTAAACTATTTGTGTTTTCTGCCGTCCATATTTAAAAAATATTTGATACAAAACGTTTTATCCCAAAGCAAGTAATAGTAATACAATTATTACAATAATTATTGTAAATAAATAACTATTATTATTAGTTTTAACAATTTGTGTTCGCCTGTATTATTTTAGAGGCAGATTGGTCTTACTGTATTACAGAGTGTAAAAATATCATATCTACAATGGTCTAATTACACTAGTTTTAAAATTTACACTTTGAATTTAAGAGCAAACACGGTTATGAAATATCGATTCACTAAATTAAGGGATTTTATTAAATTATAAGTAATATATAAAATATGTTACTTAAACAAAGATTGAAATAATACTTCTTATTTTTGCAATATAAACAGTCCTTTTTTGTCGTAGGCATGGAATCTAGAAATATGTATATCCTATAAAATAAAATTGTAATTTGTTAAAAGTTATATGCTGATAATATTATTTATAGAAACAAATTAAATTTATTTATAAGATAGTATAATTTTTTTGTGAAAAAATGTATTTTTTTAGTATAAATTTTATGCAAGGGAACCTTGTTAATTTCCCAATTTGATAGTTTGGAAATTAATAACGATGCTAAAATAGTTATTATGTACGTATTCTTAACTGACCTCTACCGTTACCATGTATACTAATTAACATTCTCATTGGTCAATAACCTTTCTATACACTTTAATATATACATTTTATATGGTTTACATTGTTAAAAAAGATGTACGTTTAAGTTTGTAAGAAATAATATTTAAGTATTGACACTACTATCTATTTAACATTGTTGTGAAAGCAATAAAGCTAGCAAGAATATGTAATGTGTCTTTATTTTTATAGCTCTAATATTCTTTGATTAAATTTAACCAAAATAACTTTGCAATAGGTTCGATTGAATTAATACTAATAACAAACGGAATAAACAGATCATCTTTGAAAATCATTATATCTGATGCATGATAGAAAATTATTAATAAATACATGATGATGATTGCTTTAGGATTACTGGTACAGTGGAAGGATGAAGAACCTATTACTTGTGGTGACCATGCTGGCCGTAACAGTGAACGCTCAACCAACAGACGTCTCGAGTAGTGATGACCTAGAACAGTGGGAACTATTTAAGGTATGTCACATTATCTCGTATAGTGTTTTTATTTACTTGATGGCCGTAGCAGTGCACGCTCAACCTACAAATGCTTCTAGTAGTGATGATCTGGAACAGAGGAAATTGTTTAAGGTATGTCAGATTATCTCATATATAGTGTTTTTGTTTAGTTGCTGGCCGTAGCAGTGCAAGCTCAACCTACAAACATCTCGAATAGTGATGACCTGGAAAAGAGGGAGCTAATTCATTTAAATTAGTAGATACTGAATTTTAATAATTAATGAACCAAAAATAAAACTAACTATTTCTTCTACTTTTAGAAGTTGTTGTACAGAAATGCCGTCAGACGTAGATTTCTGTTCAGATGTATGTTTGTGAGAAAGGCATCCTAGAAAAGCTTTTAATATTTATCTGCGAGTAGTAAATCTTCGACTATTAAATTTGGTTACAATGATAAATTAATGAAATTTAGTTTCTACAATATATTTTTTAAATACTAAACCAACACGTATCGGAAATTTATTGCTGATCTTAATGCAAGTATAATAAATCAGAACAAAAATACGATCAACACATCAAGTTAACTATGTTTCAAGATCAACTAATATTGTTACACATTTATAATATCGGCAATCCCCTACAATACCCCAATACAACCCTTACAATACTTAAAGTTTCTTCCTTAATACTCTCTTATCACTACTTCATATGTACATATGATATAAAGAACTTCTGATATATTACAAAACATAATCTTAATACACCCCCAAAAATAAAGAACTAAAGTAAATAATTATGGGTTTTATGGTAAATATTTAAGTATTAAAAATTTTTTATTATATTACTGCAATTTTAACCTAATATATCTCGGAATAACTTTCTTCAGTATATTTAAATAACCACTGTATACCCTTTACATTAAAGTTTTAAAATTGTATATTACTAATATATATAATAATTTATAGGAAACTTCGAGAAAGTCTAAGAATAATGCTCAAAACTTTCTTTGTAAACTTTTGGTTTTCTAAATAGTATTATATTTAAACTAGATGAGTAATATACAAATATTGTCAGTCCTAGAATGGGTATTATATAGTCCATGTTAAAGTATTTACTTGAAGTAGGTATTAAAACAAACATTTTTAATGTATCCGGAAATACTCTCTTCCTGAATTTTGCACTTATAGAGGAGGTTGATTAAAAATATATTAGCATTTTTGTATCCCAATGATTTTTATTTTTTAAACTGTTAATTATCCCAAAACGTTAAGTTTTTGTATGGGCGTTCTAATGGGCTGTATTGTGACATGAAGACCTAGCTCATTATCAGTAGGCTTTGGCTAGTAACCTGTTTGTTATCAGACTGTGTAATATTGATAAGGGACCGGCTTATCTTATCAGCTAAACTATGCAAGTATGCGTCAATATTCCCGTACTCTGCCGCATTTATCAATACATTATGCTCCTGTTAAAATATTTTCTAACCTAAACTGCGTAGATGAGTTCAAAGTGATTTTAATTTGTTAGAATAATATTGCATCTTGATTTTATTAAATATTTCATTATTAAGGTTTTTTACAAAACTTTATTTAGAAATAAAAAAGTGACATTGGGTCTTTACCATAACCCTGTATAAAATGTCTGAATTTTTCTATTTTAAAAGCACCATAACATTCAAAATTTGCCGTTTCAAAAATATTAACAAATCTATTCCTGACATAAATATAGTCATCATAAGGGCTGGCAGTCCCACTTACACTGGTTGGTCAGATAATTGAAGATACACACCCATTTTCATTTAGTAAGGTTTATTAATACAACATTTAAATTACTATTATATAATATATCAATGTCTGCACCAAATTATATTCCTATCAAGTTACTGTATATCATTCATTTATACTCTTTAAACCCATGAAATTCATATATACAGCAAATAGTTCAGAAATGTGTCCTTACTTTAAAATAACGTCAGTCATGTTAATGCTTTAAATATTACTATGAGTTGATAGAACATTTTTATCACACTCCTTCAGCTCTATGCTCACTATTTCAGTGAGGGGATACATTATAACCAGTTAAAGTATACATTCAAACTTCCAGGGCCAACCTATCAATCAAAAGACACTTATTTTAGCATGAAACATACTGTGCTGAGTTAAAAAAGAAAATGGACTCAACCTATATATAAATTTATTAAGTAATTAAATATAATACAATAATAAACTGAAATGCTCAAACCATGTCATGTATGAAATTATATTATTTGCATAGTACATGAAATGTGAAATAGAATGAGAAGTAATCAGACGTGCATTGAATACATTTCATAGTAAATTTCATTAAAACTAAGTTTTGCATTTTTATAATTAGTTTGAACATTACAAAACTATTATAAAATCTGATTTAGTACTTATAAAGGTCATAAAGTAAGTACACAGATTTGTTCATAAAGCGTTAATTAGATCACCGTTCATATAATGCCTCTATGTCATTTAATAATTATTTTACACTAACATGGATTTTTTATCGTTTATATACTGTATCTGTTCAAAGGTAAAATATAAGAAGATATATGAATCGGAAGAAGAACATAACATGAGAAGAAAGATTTTCCTGGACAGCTTGGCCTTCGTACGTGAACACAACTCCAAGTACGAGAGAGGAGAGGTTACTTTTGACGTGGCGATCAACAGGTTTTCTGATATGGTACTTATAACTTCTGCCTTTATATACCTTAGACGTGTCAGAATAAAACAAAAATAAGTTATATGCTTTCTATATTTACATACAGAGATTTATAATAGTTTCTTAATTTATGTTGTGCCCCAACAAATTGCACCATTGGAAATCACACTTTCGGACTTGTGGATTACCTCAATTACTACTCATGAGTCATACAGTTGAGTAATATTTTACATTATATACGAACAAAAATATTAGGTCTTCTTGTTAAAGTTTTAGTAATTGTGGTTTATAGTAAAAACAAAGTTGTTTTCTGAATAAAAGATATTTCATTCATTTATTTAACCATATACCAGGAACAAATGGCGTGAGTATGTGACTAAAATCTTTCAAAATTGAAATGTTTTGTTCATTTAACATCTTCAATTCACTAAAATCAAACGTTAATTTCTTTTATATAAATATCCGACTTTAGTTACCCGTGCTTCATTTCAGGGTTTTGTTTCGTTGTTTTAAACTACCATTTAGCGTTACACCACCACCGTAATTGTATGGGAGGACAGGGAGTTCAGCACTCCTGAACATGTAAGGGTTGTTGGGAGAGTCAGGACATCTGTACATGTATGAGTGAGTGAGAGGTAAATGAAATAGCTCTCTTACATAAAGAGTGGTCATTGGGTACGGGTCACGAAAGCCGTACCCAAACTACATTAACTACCATTGAAGCTACCCTTAATGTATTACATTAATTTAAAACAGAATCAAAACAGATTTTCTGTATGGTTTGTTTAGTGTATAGTCTGATCATGTTGTCTTTGGTAACGAATGGCCTCAATGAATAAAATTTAGATTGATCTTATATTGCAGTTAATTTTCTACATATTATTAAATTAAAGGAATGCCTATATTGACCAAAGAAATTAATATAGATAGTCTCTTTACTTTAACACTTATATTGTTCAAATACAATCTTTTACTCGTACATCAAACTGCTCCGTCCTAAGTTCTCTTATTCGTATGTCGAGTGGGACAAAACGAACTGACTATCCTGCTTAGGGATATGTATTATTTACCTTAGTATGTATCTTTTAGATAAAATATTAT
This sequence comes from Stictocephala bisonia, assembly GCA_035578905.1. Taxonomy (NCBI): domain Eukaryota; kingdom Metazoa; phylum Arthropoda; class Insecta; order Hemiptera; family Membracidae; genus Stictocephala; species Stictocephala bisonia. The sequence goes on along the minus strand of JAQJVL010000077.1, from coordinate 235,361 downwards.
AGAATATAACCTTAATACTTACCTAGAACCTATATGGGAAGATGATTGTCATAAAGTTAGTATTGCAAAACCTCGTAGTTTTTACAAAACTGTAATCTGTCAGTCAATCGTAATCAGATTTTACACTTAAATATAGGTAAGTATACAAAAGACAAAATTTTAATTAAATCTATAGAATTTTACTATGTAAAATACACTAAAATTTAGTAAAGATTAAGGTTTCAAGTGCTAATATGTATGATAAAATAACTTTTGTTCTTTAAAATATCATCTTTAACTATTAATAAGTACATAGTTATTTTTTTAATAGAAGGACACAAAAGATTATTTTCAAATTATATATAAAACTAGATCATAAATAAGAGTTAAACATTACGTGTAAGATATTAACTGTCAGTTTAGTATTTTATAATCCTTTATTTTTTATTTTTTTATTTATTTATTTATTATTTTTTTGTTGTTGAAAGAACACTGATTTATTCCATAATATTACAAAAGTGAAAACAACAGCATAACAACTCGGAATTTCACCACCACGATTACCAGTATTGTGACATTGCAACTAAATATATGAAATATAAAAAAACAGAGTCCAATCCATCACTTTAACTGCCGTCTTCTGTGTCGCCTTAACTAAATATAATGCCACAATTCAACAATACAATTAATGAAGAATACTATTGATAAAAAAGAACAAAAAAGCTTTCTTTTTAATACTAATTATTATGGAAAAATACATGAAGTGACATAAGTTATATTCTAAACAAACAAAATTTTTTTTATTTTTTAAATATTTTTTATTTAAAGAATTAAGTTATTTATAAAATTAAAACAACAATTCACTAAAACAAAATACTGTTTAGGAAATTAGTATTAAAAGTTATAAAATGTAGTATTAAAGTATTAACATCTTTCTTGTGTTTCAGACCACCGAGGAGGTTGTAGCTACGATGACTGGTTTAAGGAATTCAGAGGACTGGGTTCCTTCTGGGGAAGTTTTTCAGATACCTGAAGACTTGGAACTACCAGCCACCGTAGACTGGAGGGAGAAAGGAGCCGTAACTCCTGTCAAGAGTCAAGGAAATTGCGGATCCTGCTGGGCCTTCAGTACGGTCAGTTTGTGTTAACTTTACGTTATATACATATCCCTCGAGATGTAGTTCATCTGTTGGAGCACTGACATTTGCTATACTTAGCATTTTACGTGTACGATGATTGTTAGTGCTTTTGGGTGTTTTGACAAAAATGAAGTATGCCATTTAGGAAACGTTTAGTGAATGGGTGAAGATATTTGATAGATATAACACACAGGTCGCCTATCTGGTAGGTAACACATCGTATACTTTGATTGAATACAGAAGTTTATATCATGGAGGATACTTAGGACCAGTCCTGATCAATCATTACACTTCAGTCATTCCTAGTTGTGTGGAAAATGCTAAGTTCACGGATATGCTGACTATTGTCAGCTACACTTGTCTTACAACCCACCTTTTGTAAATTGCTATTTTTTCAAAAACAAATTTGATTAATAACGTGAAAGTACAAATATGATTGCGTTCTCTTTACAGTCATGTATTCAATTATTATAATAATCTAAACATTGTTTCAGTAAATTCAGTTGATGTTCCTTTTAAGTGGTTGTATGAATGCAGCTCTGGGGTACATAATTTAAACACTACTACAAGGACATGATCATTTATCAAATTATTGTAAATTGGAAATTTAATAATTGTTAGGAAGGATTCAATTAATAATGTACGTATACACATGCAAAGTTATCAGTCTACGAGCATATTTACGGCAGTTGCAGGGTTCTGCTTATACGTTGTGCATCATGAACCTCCTTCTTAAATACGGTAACTTCTACGCCAGGTATTCAAATGTAAACGTAGTTTTAAGTAAACTTTTAACTGTCAACCCTTTAAAACAAATTTTTAAAGTAAATTCTTGTAAGTATAATATCGTCACGTTTGTAATATTTTATTACTAAAATTTGAAAACAAATATCTCAAGATCTGTGTGAATGTTTATACAATACCATACAATCAAGGCGAGGGTGGTCCAAATTTAATAATAATCACCCGAATGTTCTATAATAAAGCCGTAAAACGCTTAAGCCCTGTGGCACTCCTGCAGCTTGGGGCTAGGCTAAACCCCGTAAGACCTTGAGCTGCAGTCCGGGCCCGCGTACGGTACGTGTATAATTGAATTGTACGTTCTATGATTAGACAGTATTCGTAGGTCCAGGGTGTGAGGGAGAGATATCTATCTGTTAAAAAAACACAGCAAAGCTATAAACAAAAAAACCCTACCGTAAAACAGCAGGACCTAAAAAAATATTAACAATAAAAAATGTAAAAGTATGTAATAAAAACACATTTGTAAGTTTGTACGTCACATTGTAAGACTTCTCTAAGTAAAGTGATGTCTTTACTTTCAGAGGGACCAAAAAGTACAAAAATTAAAAAAAAATCTAAATGATTTTGGAAGGAAGTAATTTTGTTGTTAGCTACGACTGTAATGAAAGTTTCGGTTGAGGCTATTCCCTTTTCGGTTACATTAAAATACCCGTGTGGGGATACCAGTCTTCCATCGAGCGTGTCCCATGGGAAATGGGCACTGCCCTTCACTTTTGCCTTCAGCTTACTTAAGGGTAGTAAGGAATTAAATACTCACTGTGAAAAAACTGGTTAAATTCTGTTACACATCTAAATATGCAAGATAAGGTAAGGTTTTAAAACTATAATAAAGAACAAGATAAAGATAGGTTAGCAAACATCTGAAAAGTTAAGTTTGGTTACCAAAATATAAAATTGTTGACTTTTGTTATTTTGAGAACTTTTCGGAAAAGTTAGGTTAGCGATCTACCTTTCGGCAGTTTGCTAGCCTAACTTTTCCGATGTTTGCTTAACTAACTTTATCTGTGATCTTTATTGTAGTTTTAAAACCTTACCTTTTCTCGCATTTTTTGATGTGTAACAGAATTTATACTAAACTACTAGCTGATTCCTAATTTCTTTGTTTAGTGTAGATATTTTTCACCAACAGCTCTCATATTTCTAGAGAAAACAAAATTTTAGGAAACATTTGTACTATTAGAGTATATTATAACATTTATAATTTTGTCTAAATTAAGCCAAAGTATGAAAAAATGTGAGCAGTACTAGAACTTACTTATTGTTTATATTATTGATAAACATTTATGGACAATAGACTATTTCGGTAGCATTTATAGAAAATATTGGACTAAAAGGTGATTATATTTTATTAATTTAGCTTTTTATATACATATGACCATCTAAAAATGCTACTTAAAGACGAAATTGTCAAGTACAGTAATGTAGAGAACAATAAAATATATTGTAGAAGAAACACTTACAAATTTTCATGCACATGGCATAAATAGTTTTTAATTACAACTTATTTGCTGTGAGGAAAGTTCTTATTTCCTACCTATAGATGGAAACATTTGAGAGACTCTCCCTATAAGCAATTGTATATACATAAAGTAGTAAAATATGTGTTCATGTATAATTGTTGTGAGTACTAGATCTTATAATAACTGTTGGATTAAGCTTCGTTCAGTATAAAAATAAAACTCAATACATATGAGCGTTAGTAAATAGGGGCAAGTTATAGTTAATTGTCTGTTATAATATCACTGTAAATACAGTAATAAATATAGATTGTAATTAGGAATAACAATTATGTGGCCAACTCCAGCTTAGAAAAATTAAGCCTTTAGCTATATTAAACCTATCTTACAGTGTAAACATGTTATTTTAAAACATGATTATATGATACCTAAATGAATTTAAGTACATGATTATAAGTGTCAGGTTAACACTTTATCTGGTTATTTTATTTAATGTTTTGTTAGGACTTGGAAATAAAACTATGTTATTTTCTAATATGTACTTCCAGTGTAATTGGTAATATTTTAACAGTATAAAGGCGTATGCAAGTCACTCTATTGTTAGGTTACTGTATATAAACAGATTAACCAAAATTTTATTAATATGATTAAATAATGAAAGAAAATGTATGTTTTAATAAGACTAATAGCAGCGAACAGTTGCAATGATTATGGTAACATAAGTGGTTTCGATAAGAAAAGTGCGTGAGAACTAATTGACTGAGTAGAGTACACAGTACATCGGTCGAATTGTGTCAATAATTAGAAACTTTCTGTAGTTTTGCAAGATACATTTTATCTAAATAAATCAAATTAGAAAAGAATTATTTAAAATATGAGAGGAAGTATTAAAATTATAGTTTATTGTTTTCGTATTGAGAAAATAACTAAAACATTAAAAAAATAACAAATTAAATAAATATAGAATTTTATAACACATACTGAACACTATCAGTCGAGATAGGAGATACCAATAAGATGAGCTAAAAAATGTAATCAACATTTTAAGAAGCCCTAAGCATTAGTGATTGTATGGTGAGTAGGTACTTTCTTAGGAGTCTTGTCTGTAGTATGAGTGGTGGTTGTAGAATGTGTCTTAAGAAATCGTATGTATAGAGTTAGGCGAGTGGTCTATTAAAAGTCATATGTGTTTGGTGATTGGGTGGAATATCAAAGATTTATGTAATGTTCTGGTCGATGGTGTTTTAGAGGTGTTGTGTGTTGAATAGGTGGGTGGTCAACCAATAGTCTTGTATGTAGAGAGTGTATTTAGTCTTGTATGTTGAGTATGTGAGTGGTCAATGAAGAGTCATGTATGTAGAGTGTGTGGTAAGTCTTGCATGTTAAGTAGTAGATAGTCTGACAAAGTCTTTTTTTGGAAGGTGGTTGGTCTATCAAGAATCATGTGTGTTTGGTGATTGGGTGGAATATCAAAGGGTCTACGTAATGTTCAGAATGATAGTGTTTTAGAGGTGTTGTGTCTTGAATAGGTGGGTGGTCAACCAAGAGTCTTGTATGTAGAGTGTGTGGTAAGTCTTGTATGTTAAGTAGTAGATAGTCTGACAAAATTATATTTTGGAAAGTAGTTGGTCTATCAAGAAAACTGTGTGGTAGGTAGGTGGGCGGTCAATCAAGAGTATTATATACTGGATAGGTTGGGGCTTATCAAGAGTTTGTGTTGGTAGGTAGATAGGTTGTTCATGTGCTTTGGTTAAATGGGTGGACTTTTAAGTCGTGTCTGTATGGTGTGTCTTGTATGTTAAATAGGTGGTATATGTAAAGTTGTGTATTTTTGGGGATGATCAAGTCATGTTTATTTGGTAGGTAGGTCGTCCATGTATGTTGGGTGTTAATCAAATGTTTTATGTAATGGGTAGTTACGTAGTCTTTTGAGAGTACTGTGTGTGTTGAGTAGGTCGGTGGTTACTCAATAGTGTTGAATGTTAAGTAGGTAGTCTATAAAAAGTTTTGTGTGTGGGGAATGTGAGTAGTCTATCAAGAATAATGTGTGTGGAGTAGGTAGGAGGTCAATCAATAAACCTTTGTGTTAAGTATGTGGTCTATAAAGAGTCCTACTTATTCGATAGGGGAAAGGAGTCTATCAAGAGCTATGTGTGTTTGTTAGGTAGGTCCTCCATGGGTGCAGGGGTCTCCGGGAGTGGTGTATATACGTTTTCTGAGCGAGTATATGCAAGTATTATAGCCAAAAGGAACCAAACTTTGTTACTGTTAATACTAAATTTTCTACAGTAGAATTGAAACATTTCAACTAACTATTCGTTAATTTCCGTAATAAATAGACGCAAAGAATTATAACCACCAAGTTTTGTTAAAACCAGACTTAAAATGTGAACATTACAGAGAATTTATTCCTATTTGCTACTTACATTTTGCCAACTGTTTGAAGTCATGTAGTAGTAGATGCAAAGCCAACTAAATTATTATGTAGGTTAAACCATTAATTTACAAGTGTTACATGAGTTTCTTACGTTGTTTGCAGTTCAACCTAAGTTTATAAAGGTTCTATTAAAATATTTTAAAGGCCTTTTTTATGTTTTGAATGTTTATTTAAGTTTTTAACTACCAAATATAATTTTTATAGTCCGGAATTTTAATATTTTTGAGGAATTATAATATATTTTGTAGAAAAATTATAATTATTTATGGAAATGTTCACTCAATTTTAAAGGTTTGGAGAGTAACATTCCTTTTATATTTAGTAATTATTCCTTGATCTGATACATTTTACACAATTATATTTTTATGTAAAATAACCATTTTCCTGTAATTTGTATGTATCTTTGGTGTTTTTTATACTTTTGGATAGAATTAACTCTTCTTGTAGAAGGATTTACCATATCTTACTTAGATCACTTCCTGATTCTGTACCATACCATACCTTTTCCATGATCTTGGGAAAAGATTTTTGGAACCTACAATGGGGGTTTTATTATATATTTTAATTTTTTTTATTTTATTATTTTTTAGGGTCCTGCTTTTTTAAGGTAGGTTTTTTTTGTAGTTTTGTTGTGTTTTTTCTTTGTTTGTAAACAGATATATATCTCTCTCTCACACCCTGGACCTACGATTTATATCCAGTCATAGAGCGTACCAATCAATCATACACGTACTATACATTGGCCTAGCCCCAAGATACAGAACTGACTAAGGGCTTACGCGGTTTACGGCTGTATTGGAAAACAGTCGAGCGATTTTAATTAAAGTTGGGCCGCCCTTGCTTCCATGATACGGTATTCTATACACATTCACACAGCGCCTAAGATATCTGTTTTCAAATTTTAGTAATAAAATCTTACAAAGGTGAACATATTATAACAGAATTTACTTTAAAAATTGTTTTTAAAGATTGACGGTAAAAGGTTTACTCAAAATTAACTTAACATAACTTACCTGGCGTAGGAGTTACCATAATCAAGAAGGAGGTTCATCCAGTATGAGGTCTTTTCATTGTACTAGGTTGGGGCTAAGCCATGCGAATGCCGTAAATTATATTTCTTAGGGTATGTTAGCAACCATGGGTTATAGCAAGAATATAATCCCATTCCATACTTTTTTCTTTGACCCTATGTAGTTGGAAGTATATAACATTTATATTATTAACAATAAAAACCAAGCTGATATTTCGTCTTTATTGTTGTGACACATGCGATAAGATTGATGTGGTGAGCCACATCCTGTAACATTGTGGTAGTACTCAAAGTATTACTCGTAGACTTATAACTTTTATGTGTATACGTACATTATTAATTAATTGAATCCTTTTTAACAATTATTAAATTTCCATTTTACAATAATTTAATATAGGATCATGTCCTTGTAGTAGTTTTTAAATGCTATACACCACTTTTACCCTGGAGCTGCATTCATACAACCACTTAAAAGGTACCACATTATTACTGGTAAAAAAACAAAGGAAACATTAAGGCTGTTAAGGGACCCGGTTTTTTTAATTTTAATTTTTAAAAGTTTTTAATTTACACAAAGTAAAATATATTAAAACAGTATTACGCATAAGTTATTTACAGATATACAGTTTAGTATATACAAAAACTGTCCAGTCTTACATTTTCAATATGATACTGTTGTAAATGTTTTCGAAAAATTAATTTGATTCAAGCAATTTTCGATAGATTTTAAATACTTTTTAGACAAAATTAACAAAGTTCCGATGTAGTGGAAGAAGCTAGAAACCCTATTGGTGCCATATGCAAGTGATGCAATAAGACCGGGATTTGGGAAAGGAAGGAGTGGTAGTCAGTCATGCGGAGGCTAACGGTTTTAGAAAGATGCTTGAAGATTATGTTGTTTAAACTAATAATTGTAATTTTGGTTGTTCTTTTATTAATTATTATGTTTGAACTGTACATAATAGTGTATAGAATTGATTATTGTTTATATGTTTTTTAAAAACAATGTTCAAAGTTTTTTACATCGTTATGAAATGTTAGGTGAGTTTTAATATTTTTAGTTATGTAATTTTAATCATGCTCTAAAGCTCCTTGTCAAATGAGCACAAGGACAATTTTGTTGTATGTTGAGTGTAAAAGATATGTCTGTCACTAGAGATGATTAGCACGGAAATTTCTTTAAGTGTATGGTTAAAAAGGTAATCTTTATACATTTTATGTTACAATTGTTTTTTATCGCAACTCGGGGGACACACTCTGCTACCTTCTTATTTTCTCGATTAGTTTTTAATACAGGATAGCACTTTGCTCTTAACCCTACAAGTGATGATCATTTTTCTCCTCAGTGATAGCCCATTTTTTGCTGTCGCGTATATCAAAATGTTCAAAATTGAATTCTATATAAGATGCAAAAATAAAATAAAAACTTACCTTAACTTTTTTTGAAGATATCACCGTGTAAGTATTACAAAACATTTTTTCCTAATTTCTTTTTCATTTTTGAGCTCCCACAGTTTTTTATAATAGGTTATTATAGAAATTCCAAGATATACAAAAGATTTCAAATTTCATACTGAAAAGAATGATATAACAATAGCTCTTATGTACAAAAAAGTGATTATTATAGCACGACAAAACAAAAAATGGTAAAGTCAGAAAATGTAGAAAAATGTGACTTCATGTAAATAAATTTTCCTTTCCATATTTTCCGAACATTACGAAAATGAAACGGCATAGAGGAATGATAAATATAACTATTCTGCTTTAGTTTAGTATAAAAAATAACCGGATCGGACTATAAATAGTGATGGTAGGGCGCGTTTATGAAACGACACGCTCCGTGTCGTTATCACTACACACGGGCGTAATAACGACACGGACCGTGTCGTTATCACTTAGAGGGTTAAACGAATAATTTATTTAGCACGTTTTGAATTTAGTTCGTCTTTAAATTTTACTAACTGTTTTTGTTTTTTTTTTTTTATTTTCAACACTATAACATGGGCGGGTAGATGGGTACTCTGAAGTATCAAAAAGATGAAGATAATTTTTAATGCCTTCATATACATTAAGAGAGTAACATTATAAAGAGAGAATCAGTATCAGTCATACAATGTTTTATTTTGTTCCCGTACTTTGCCATTGCGCATTTGTAATGAAAATTGTACATGATTAGCTTTGAAATGATTAAGACTGTAAATATAACATAAATCGGTCTGTTTATAAAAATTGACTGTTTTTTCAAAGCAAGACTTCATTATTAACTAACTTGAAATCGATTCTAGATATTACATTTTCAAGTGATTTACCATAAGTAGCATTGTTTATGAGTTTAAATAAATCTTTTTTAAAGTCATTTTTAGCATTTTTCCTCTATTCAGTGTTAAAGTTCATAAATGGGGTTAACCAGGTAGATTTTTTAAAAGAAAGTACTTAGTGGATTTTGGTGAGTATAAGTCCGAGTTGTAAGTAAAGTTACTTTAATGTAACACGTACTTGGTCTTGTCACACAGCGTAGGTAGTAGTTTTTCTGTCTCGGGAGGTTTAAAGTCACATTCGTCTAGTAAGTCATTACAGTATGTGGATAACATGTCTTTAGTAATAATATTCCGTTCAGGTGCTAGTGGGTAGTCTGAATGTAAGTCATGCAAGTGCTGTGGATAGTGCAAGTCCACCTCGAGTATGTAACCAGACTCAGAGTCGTTCGGTACTCTGGTAAAGTCTAAAGATTCTATCTTCTGTTCAGATAGCCAAGTAAAGTCAGAGCTCGGCAAACTTTGGACCATCGATGTACCGTGTTAATTATTACAGTCAAGGTAAATTAAGTAATTTGTGGGTTTAGTGGAGTCAAAGTGGGGTAGGTAAGTATTATTAGTCTAAGCAAACCGATTGGGTTTCATTTCGGATCCCAGACACAACAATCACGTGTTGGTCTATGTCTATGAGTAAGTCTAGTCTTACATTAGTCATTTTCAACATGGCATACCATGCCAAGCCAGGAATGGAGTAAATCTTACACGGGTAAATACTGTAGTGTGTCATGCTCGTTGTTCTGAAATTTTCAAAGATGTCAGTTAGTTGTAAAATGTATGTATGTAGGTACAAGTAGTAGTACCGTTTCATTGAAGTCATACTAAAGGTAGTCCACACAGTCCTTGCATATGTATAGTCTTTGTCAGTTATAGGTGTTTCTCTCAACTCGTTAAAGAAAGCCTCCATTGGAGGATGTTCAGTCTCGTGGAAGTTAGATTTGTCTGTCATGTAAGTGAAGAAAAACACTCCTTTACGTAGTAGTAAGTCCAAGTGTGTATCACCCATACATTGTTTTAAAATTTTGAAGATTGAAGTATCATCAGAATTTAGGTTTCTTACAAGTTCAACCAAAGATTTACTCAAAAATTGAAGTCAATCTAGGAAACGTAGAGATTCAAGGGTGACTGAAATGTACCACTCACTAGTTGTAACGCAACATGACAGTTTTTATTTTTTGAAATTACCTAGCTCTTGAATCAAATGGCCAATATTTATCGATGTAAAACTGAGCAAGTACAGAGTAGAGAAAGCATTTATTATCATTATTTTTTATATTTAAAATTCCCTTAGTAGAGTGAGCAATTTTTTACTGGTGGGTATGTAATAAGAAGCATGTAAAGGTATAAACCTTTACAAGCTTCTTATTACATAATTCCGCATAAAATCATTTTGATAGTGTTTTATTTCTTCTGTAATTAGATAACTTTATTAGCATATAATTGTCTTAAATATTATTATTATCTGATTCATTCATGTCGTTAAAACCATTGTACTAATTAATAATTGTTCAACAGTTACAGTGACATGCTGTTACGTCATTACAATAAAAGCTTTTGGACCTTTTCCGTTAATTCACTACTATAACTATAACTTAGTTATACCTTATAGTATGCCTAATACAGTTATAAGACTCTTTATATTTATATTTGCATTGTTAAATATAAATTTAACAATGCAAAGATCTAAACGTAAGACATTTTCAAGTACCCACCCACTACCCTGACTTACCCATTTACCCACGCGTTCAAAAATTTTATCAAGTGCATCTGAATATTGAGTTTTGATAGAATTGGAAAGTAGCAGAGGTCTACTTTTTTCCGTGAAAGAAAGGAGAGTTGGAAATTTCTTCATTATTTAAATTTTTATAAATTTAATTTGAACATAAATATATCATTTTATTCCCCCGAGCCTGTTATGTTGAAAGGATAATTGAAAAAGACTTTATGCTTATTTTCAGTTAAAACTGTTAGAACGCCTTTACCGCATGTGCTAAACTTACGGCAAATATTAACAAGTTTATCGTTCAAAGAGAATGATTAGGATTCCATGGTTAGGTTAGGATATTATTAAATTTAGTTAAAAAGAAATAATTGTTATTAGTGGTATATAGTTCAGTGTATAGCCAAAGTTCAAACTCTAGCCAGTCAAATCAAAACGCAAGAACAACCGAAGTCCGTTCAGATTGAGCGCTAGAGAGAGAATGAGGGGACAGGTAAGGAATAAGAAAAAGAAGAAAAGAGAGGAAAGGGAGGACCAATCAGAGCGTAGCATTTGAAAAAAGTCGTTGTGCGTATGCGCGACAAGGTCAATCACGAGTGTCAGCCACGCCTAACATCCGGTCTCTGCAGCTGTCCCATAAATCCAGTTGTGTTTTGACAAAATATAGTACATATAGTATAAATTTTCTATAGTGTATATAAGAAATAATGCAATTGTTTTGGTGTATATATGAAACAATGTATTTGTTATAATATAAAAAGGGAACGAAGAGGGAAATTTAGGAATTTGGAGGAAAATTAGTGGTGGGAATAATCCCACAAAGTTGGTAGGATGAGCCACGTCTCCAGAAGATGCCGGAAAGTGGCCGCCATCTTGAATTCGAGAGCCGAAGATGCCCGATATTGGGTCTTAAACCACCACTTTTTACCTACTTATCATGACTATCATTTTAACTTTTGGAAGGTGAAGGTAGAAGCTGGTTGGAGGAGTTTCTTATTTTGCCCAAATCATTAGCAATAACCTGCCCAAGGATCGTAAATAATTCCCGTGTCATAGTTTAAAAAACTAACTAAATTTGTATTGTGAGAAATTAATCAAATAGTTAGAACTTGCTAATGACTAGTAATGTACATAAAATACATTCAATTTTACAAACTAAATAATATGTAACAATATATTAATGTTGAACACACTTTAGTTTGGGAAAAGCATTATTTTATAAAATATATGTGTTACGTAATCAAAAGTCGTATAAAAAGCATTTTTTATTTTTTACTGATTTTTCTGGACTATTAAAGAAAATACATTTTGTAAAAAGTACCTCTGAATAATATTCGAGATCGTTATAAGAGGACCATTGTTAATAACAATAACTTTACTTTTTACTGTTGGTGATTTATATTCGTTTAGGATTTATTTTTAAAGTTTAGTTTCTGAATATTCTTAACCTGTATTATTTCCAATAGAATAGTTTAAGCAACTATGTTTGGTTGCTCTTAAAAAACAAAAGTTATAAAAATTTATTGAAAAGCCAAATTATTAGTTATATAATACTAGTATCTTTTCTGGAATAGTTCTATTAAAATTAATTCCCTGTGTTGTTTATTACAGACGGGAAGCTTGGAAGGTCTGACTTTCATCAAAACCAAGAAGCTCGTATCTTTGAGTGAACAAGACTTAGTAGACTGTTCCACTAATAACAGCGGCTGTGGTGGAGGACTTCCGGAACGAGCTTTCATGGACATCAAGAACATTGGTGGTATAGATACAGAAACGTCTTATCCCTACGAAGGAAGGGTAAGAGAAAGTAGTTTATAGAATTGTATGTAAATTAAAACCAACATTTTACATTCAACTACTACTCCCATTTTCCTGTCAATCTTAGACCAGGTATCTAGCTATACATGGCTCACATTAAGGAATAAACTATATTATTTAGATGACGGAAAATAAATAAAAATATTTAATTTAATAACATTAAAGAGGTTTTTAACTTAACTTAACATTTAAGGGTTTATACTGTATTGCCTTACATTGCTTGAAACATTTTTAAAATATGCTGTTAAAAGTTAATTATGATACCATAGTTAATCTGATAGGTAAAAATTATTAGCTTAAAATATTTGGCAAAATTTATTAAATGCGTTTTATTACGTAGTTTAATTACTTTAATAGCTAACTCAATACGTGAACCAATGTCAACAGACTCTACCCTTAATTTCTAATATCGTTGACTATTATTATCAACGGTCATCTTTAAGCCTGTAAAATACATTCTCTTGTATTGTGATATATTGGGCTAAACCTTTATTAGTGGAAAAATATTTAGACAGCAAGTACTGAACAAATTTAACACTACAATTTTAATGATATCCCTATGCACAAATGAACATAGACTGAATTTTACTTTCAATAAGTCAATACAATGTACATTGTGATGTAGAGTAGTGTTTACACATATATTATTATGGCTTCCCTCACGTAGTCCCAACAACGGTCCAGATTGAGGGTACACAACAATGTTAAATCAGAATGTCAGTATTTTGACAATGGTTTGACCATTCTAATTGTACTTCTAGGTGGTGCATGTAGTTTTTAATGTCCTATATAGATAGTCATAGTGCTATAGTAAGTACTAAAACAATTAAAAATAAACTAACTGCTCTGCACAACGTTATTATTACTACATATAAATTGGTACAAACTTTACCAAATATTTCGTAAGAATACAGTCAGTATTCTTAAAGTTATGATTATTAGTAGTAATACATGTATTGTTATAATCAACTTATATTATGAATATAACAACAAACTAGAAAACCTTGTCGCTCAACGAACTCGACTCATACCTGTCAACCCCCACGACTCGTGTTAATGTGAATGTGGCCACCTAACCTAATGATCACAGAACGGAGGACACCAATGGGCCAATACCACGTTACTACTAACCGTATTTGTAAGGGGCAATACTAAGTTGGATCCTGGTATATAAGAATTTGTAAAACACACCATAGATTTGAGTAATAGCATCAGTAATAGACAGGGGCACACAATTCCAAACTCTTGATGTTCCTTTTTTGTCAACCAAATAAAAAAAAGTAAAAAGTGCAGGCACAATAATTTCAGTGACATCTTTGATAATTTGCTAAAGTAATCCTCGTGTTCTAGATGACATATACGATGCCAAATTGTAATTATATGAATGTCAAGAGAGGGTAACAACCCTTCATACGAACGTTGTTGTTTGGAGTTTTTACCTATCTACCTAACATAAAAAATGGACAAATAGATGCATTGTAATTACAAAACATTGAACAGAATTCCTTGAGATCCCATAAATCTCATGTAGTCTATCAGTAACAGCTGAAAAATGAAAGGGCTCCTTTTAGGTTTGTAAATGCATTACAGAAAAACATGACTAAGTAACATTTTGTAACAATTCAATAACATTCAGAGTATGAGATTGATTTGTTTAGAATATAGTTCTTTTTACTGAAGTCAGTAAACTAGCTGAAGGCCATTATTATCAATTTCCAAAAATGTTTAATTATTTGGGAGAGCCAGTGGCCGAGTGGTCTAAGGCGTCATATTTAGGCTTCCAGAAAAGAAAGCCATTAGAATAATTAATAATTTAGAACCAAGAGAGTCGTGTCAAGATGCATTCAGGGAGTGCGGATTGCTGACCCTTCCCTGTCTCTATGTTCTTCAAGTGGCTTTTTTCTGTCGGTTTCGTTGTAATCTAACACGAGCCGCAGACTTTCACGAGCACGATACTAGAGGCAGGGATAGCCTACGAACTCAAGCTCACAGAACAAGAGCTTTCGAGCAACTCCCTTCTCAGGCCGGGGTCAGAATAATCAATGCACTCCCTGCAGACATAAAAAATTTAGAAAGCGCAACTCAATTTAAAGTTCAATTAAAAAATCTTTTAATATCTAAAGCTTTCTACTCTGTTGATGAGTTCCTAACATACCGCTGGGGCCACTAAGTTTCGTAATAAAGATTGACACTAGAGTTAAAGAGTGAATGTATGAATGAATGTTAACTGATGTAAGTTTGAAAGTTGAATGAATGATTTTTTTACGTTAATGAATAGTGTAGGCCTAAGTAATTTATTCATATATTTTAATTTTTATTAATTCTGACGCATGCAATACAATGTAAAAATTGTCTAATGCAATAAAGATTATTATTATTATTATTATTACATCCTACCTGAGATAGAGATAGCGCAGGTTTGAGCCTAGACCTTGACTGTTAGTTTGTATCAGTAATATTCACCTTGTACTGTACTGGTTCTCCCCCATAGTCTGACTTATACGTTCCCTACACAGATCAGTAAAATTAATTGGCAGAGAAAGTTTAAACAGGAAATCGGCCTCGCCTTGAAAACAAAAATCTGAGTATGACTCATCTTTAATTGATCAGCTGACTGACTAATAAACGTACTCATAGTAAACTTCTGGACTTAAATAATATGAATTTTACAGAATAACACTTGCCGATATAATCCAAAGAACATAGGTGCCACTGACAGTGGTTACGTGGAAATCGCTTCTGGCAGTGAGGCTGCTTTGCAGGCTGCAGTTGCAACTAAAGGTCCTATCTCGGTTGGCATCGATGCCCAACATGACTCCTTCCAATTATATACAACAGGTAAGACTCAACAGCATTTTATGTACCCTTAGCAATAGAATAACTGAAGGTAAACTATAATAAGTTGGTTTTATATTTACTTCACATCACTACGTAGGGGAACGTTGGACAAAACGGGATACCATTTTTTTTATATATATATTATTAAGTGAACATTTGTAAAAGAAAATTATACATTATTTTTTGTAACCATAACATTTGTTGAAGGACACAACAAATATATTTTTAATATTTGTGATGAATTGAAAATAGTGAAATAAATTAAATCCTTCTGCCCTGTTCATACTAGTGCGTTCTGGATCACGGAGTCTAACAAGTTCCTTATGTATGCCAAAAAACGAATATAACCAACACTTTCCATCCATTTTTCTCTGTGTTAAATTATATTTAATGCTGTTTCTCTCAGATAACTCAAATGCATGTCCGTTTAAGTTATGCCAAACAAACTCTCCTCTTGAACCAAAACATCGTTAACAAGCTCTTTTTTCCTCAGCCATGCTTGTTTCTCTCCAGCTGTTTCTGGTTCAAGTCCATTGATACATGGATGGCATTTTGTCGCGATACCATTAGTAACCATTAACAGCAGAAATGTTACTTACTGAAAACTTTATCGTTGACATTGTTTTACCCTAAGTAAACTGATTTAAAAGTGTTACCTTTTACAATCTTATAATTTACCATACTGTTAATTTATAAAGTTAGTTTAAAACAGTTTTTTTTTTTATTCTAGGCTAAAACATAATTAGTGATTGTAAAAAAGTAGTATAACTGAGCTATTACTAAGTTTTACATTAATGTATGACTATTTAAAAAAGCAAAAGGCCATTAAATAAATAGGTGGATACAACTTGATACAAATAAAGTATCCCGTTCTATCCAAGTCATAAGTGTCCCGTTTTGCTTTACTCTGACATTTTTAAAGACAAACATGGCTGCTGTCTAAACGTTAAAGTACAATTAGAGAGTCTACAGATAAAAATATATGACAATAAATGCTTAACCAAATGTAGTACTCACCAGAATAGCTTGGTAAGATCTGCAACCAAGCTAATAAGATGCTCGGCTTCATATCCATATTCTCAAAGGGTTTGGATAGCCCACCTGCTCTGCGTACTCTGTATTGTTCTCTGGTAAGACAGCTCGTGGAATATGCCAGCTTTGTATGGTCTCCTTATACAGCAAGTGCTAAATCTAGGTTGGAGGCTCTGCAGAGGTGCTTTATTCGTCTAGTTGGTGTTTTGCTGGGATATGGATGGCTACCTGGAGGTCCCTGTAGAAGTCTTAACAGAAGTTTCCCTCACTCGAATGAACTTCTTAGTAGGAAACATCTACTAAGAAGTTCAAAGCCCCCTCTCTTTGACTTTCTTCTGTAAACTGTCTCTAAAATGTCTCTAATTGTGAATTGCAAACAAATAAATATTAAAAGTATCATTATATGAAATAATAAAATAATTATTTTTGTAAACCCTTTAACCATCCTCAGGACGGAGGAACAGGCAAAGAGAACCCTTTACATTGTAAAATTGGATTATGAAAATTATTCATCATTTTGTTCTTTTTGTGTTATATTTTACTCATTTATTCTTTTATAACACTCAAGTCTTTTCATACGTGACGATGGTATAATTAAATTAATTTCCTCATACAATTATTTTCCAGGGGTGTACCACGAACCGAATTGTTCTTCAATAGTTTTAAGTCATGCAGTCTTACTGGTGGGCTACGGAACTGATGCAACCGGTGGTGACTATTGGTTGGTGAAGAACTCGTGGAGCACACAATGGGGAGATCAGGGATATATCAAGATGGCTAGGAACAGAAATAACATGTGTGGCATAGCATCCCTGGCCAGATACCCTATTGTGTAGCTATTCCTGATGGGTATTATAATAAACAATTCAATAAAATATAATTAATGCATCACTTATGTTCTTTTAATTCTAGTTATTATTATTTACCCCTTAAATATTGGTGGAATAATTTACTATAAAATAAATTAAATTTATCAATTATTAGTGAATTTATTCAGAGATAAATATTGTCAATTTCTTTAAAAGTAATATAACAAGTGAATAATATTAAAAATTATAATTATGAAATAATATATAGTCCTACTATATTATATTGAGGTAAAAATTAGATAACAGTATTTCAATACTTTGAAATATATGACAATAACTAAAAACTATCACAATTTATGCGTGTTATAAAATATAGCAATAATATATAGTAAATTATATATTAAACAGTAAACAACATAACAAGAGTTACTGAAATCACAAGACAATAAATATATAACATTTTATATATGAATATTTCTTAAAAATTCAGATCTTAAACCGTACTATCCTATCATTAATCGGATAATATCTCCAAGCCATTTCGCAAATTTCTTGGAATTTCTACTAGAATATAATTTGGACAAAATGACCTACATGGGGGGTGTAGGTAGGCATAACGCTCCCCCGCAAGGAATTGTTTATGTTTGTTTCATATGTAAATATTATGCTCAGCAAAAGTAATTTATGAACTCTTTAGATATACTCATTGTAACTTTGTATCGTATTTGCTTTACGAGTTTAAGTCTAGGAAAGGGTGTAATGGTCCTAACTTTGCCTCGTTTACAAAACATTTTAAATTTCATTTCATTTTAGCTAGTAAAATGCTTCTGGATGCTTATGCTCATAATTAAGTATGTTGATAATTAGTAGGTTAGGTTATATCAGGATAGCAATATATTTTCACGTTCAACATATACTAATATAACCTAAACCCCATATTCATGTTACAAATAGTACAATGTTACATTCATGTTAAAGAGAAATAACTGCATAATATAATTGTATATATCGTCTTTTGTGTCAAAACGTTTTTATTTGTCTATTTTTAGTAAAACATCAGTATTTCTTCCCAAAAAGTCTATATATTGCTGTTCATGGGGTTGTTAAAAATTTGGGGGTCTCCTATATTCCGTATTTACCCATTAGAACATTTCATTATACGATTAAATCAATTTAAATACAAGACCATTTAAAATTTATGACACAACATTACTTGATACATTATTAGTTTAGGATTATTAATTTATTGTTAGGTTCTATATATAGATCCTTGAGATACATGGACGAATTCACCTCATACTCTAAAGCTACCTTCGTGTTTTTTTAAACGTTAAAAGGCCAGTCACGTTTTCGTTCTGAAAGAGGAAACATAGTAGTAAAAACACTTCTCCTTAGTCTTCGTGACGTGTGCAATAAAAGGAAGCCAAGCCAGAAATGTTCTATGCTCATTCAACTTCAGTCATTTATTACACAGTCAGTTAGATTGTATATTGTATATTTAGGTTAACATTTCCGTCTCTGAAACAATTAAAAGGTACTGTATTTTTACTGTGAGCATAGTTTGAGAATGGCAGTGGTTAAAATGTACAACATCTAGCTGAAGCTAGCTGTATTATAGTATTATAGTTATATAGACAATTGTATTATAGTTGTCTTAAAATGTTTACAATGGAGTAAACTCTTATTTTGAATACATTTCCTTACATCCTGTCCTTAGCAAGACAGGAATCCGAAGGTCATGTTCAATCAGCTTTATTTTGTAAACATGCCACTTTATGTAGGACATTCATTCATTTTGTTTGGATTTGTAGCCATGTGTCCTCCTAGATACTCTTAATTTAATATAGACCCTACCAATGACCTATTCTTTCTTAAAGATATTTTTCTGGCTCATCGTTTCCACCCAGGTTTGTTATCTATTAAGATTTTATAGGCTCAATATCAATGTTTTACAAGTTACTTCTTTATTCTACAATGTTTTAACATACGAAGCAATTGTTAATCAGGCTAAAGGTTTAAAATTTAGCCTTTTAAAGACTACTAAGTGGCATTGTGTATGGTTACAGCCTTTTAAAGTCTACTTAGCGCCATTATGTATGGTTACAACGTTTTAAAGACTACTAAGCGGCATTGTGTATGGTTACAGCCTTTTAAAGTCTACTAAGTGACATTGTGTATGATTACAAGTTATTAAAGTCTACTTAGCGGCATTTTTGTATGGTTACAACCTTTTAAAGACTATTAAGAGGCATTGTGTATGGTTACAGACTTTTAAAGACTACTTAGCGGCATTGTGTATGGTTACAGCCTATTAAAGTCTACTTAGCGGCATTGTGTATGGTTACAGACTTTTAAAGACTACTTAGCGGCATTGTGTATGGTTACAGCCTATTAAAGTCTACTTAGTGGCATTGTGTATGGTTACAACCTTTTAAAGACTATTAAGGGGCATTGTGTATGGTTACAGCCTTTTAAAGACTACTTAGCGGCATTGTGTATGGTTACAGCCTATTAAAGTCTACTTAGCGGCATTGTGTATGGTTACAACCTTTTAAAGACTATTAAGGGGCATTGTGTATGGTTACAGCCTATTAAAGTCTACTTAGCGGCATTGTGTATGGTTAAAACCTTTTAAAGACTATTAAGGGGCATCGTGTATGGTTACAGCCTATTAAAGTCTACTTAGTGGCATTGTGTATGGTTAAAACCTTTTAAAGACTATTAAGGGGCATTGTGTATGGTTAAAAACCTTTTAAAGACTACTTAGCGGCATTGTGTATAGTTACAGCTTATTAAAGTCTACTTAGCGCCTTTTTGTATAGTTACAACCTTTTAAAGTCTACTTAGTGTCATTGTATTTTTTTTTATTAAATACCTTTAATTACATGTAAAACTCAACCTAACTTTTTCTTATGAATCCTTATGGATTGTTTCCCTGATTATGTAACAATCTGATAATCACTTACAAAAACAGCTATTTCTGTTTAATATAATAACTATATTATTAATGAAGTAAATCTATTTCCTTTATCAATAATGGATAAACGTTTTTATTAAACGATTCTTAGAAATTTTAATGTTTCCCTATCAAAATCTGATCGAATAAAATATGTTTTTGCCTGAATATGATCCTGCATGATATGTATGTTTTTTTATTACATTTGGTGTTTTAAGGTCGTCTATTGATGAATAATCCATTTTATTGGTTCTTTTTTAGTCTTACTTCAATTTACAAAACATTACAAACATTGCTTCTTTAATTTAGTGGGTGTATTTTCTATATATGCCCGTATAATTAATGCTCAGTTTTTTATATCTCTCTTTATAATAATAATGTATAATCATCTGATGAATATTGGAAGTGTTAAATGACAAACTTCACAAACAAATAACAAACCAAACTTCTGAGAGTGTCATATCTGTTGTAAACCAATCTGATGTAATCGAAAATTACGGTGGAGAAGCGATTATAAATTATGATCTACTAGCTGTTTACCCGTGCCTTACTATGGAATTAACATATAACATTAATGATTTAGTTTATTTTAAATGTTAAATTTTAATAAGCATTACTTAGCCTATTTCAAAAGTATTCATTTTATTGGTTTTGTTCCTTTTTTTTTACAGCTGATGGTGTAAAATAAATAAATGAACTCCATTACATTATCATTGACACTTTAAAGGTAACTGAGATGGAATCCTTGAGTTGGAAGGGATGAAACCATGCCAGAAACCTTTCCGGTAGTGAAGTATACAACTTCCAAAACATTCATTGTGATCCAATGAGTAGTTTAGTAATACATACAGAATAAACTTACATACATTCGTTTATACAGTATATATATTTAATATTTACAACCTCAATATTTATTAGGGCAATATGAGCTGTAAAACTAAAATAATATGAATGTAGGCTGAGTGGGTGGGTTGGTAAGAATTTACTCGAATTTGCTTCGTTGGGTTAGGTTAGGTTGGGTTGGGTTGGGCTAGGTTAGGTTGGGTTGGGTTAGGTTATGTTAGGTTGGGTTGGGTTAGGTTAGGTTGGGTTAGGTTAGATTAGGTTAGGTTGGGTTAGGTTAGGTTAGGTTGGGTTGGGTCAGGTTAGGATTTGAATACATAAACAATACTAATAATTATAAATAAAATATCTAAAAGGACACCAGACTCGAGGTTTCACATGGGATTGTTATGTAGACCATGTTTGTTTTTAGATAAATTAAGTTATTTATCATAAAGAAACTGTCCGAATACTGCCTAATTGACGTACTAATGACGGGACAATAGACTAATCTACCGACATCTATCATACGGATTGACACTTTTGGAAGGCTAAATATCTCTAGTATGTTCATATTTTAAAAAGAATTCCGTCCAAACAATTTCAAAACTGCAGCAGAGAGAAATTTGTGCAGGCCATCTTCCAATAATGTGAGACTGATGACATTTTCTATAAATTTTGTAAACATATATTTTTTCTCAAATATAAATTAGGAGGTGGTATATCATAATGAGAGCAGATTGTGGTATACACTCCAATAGTAATAGAGGCAGGGACGACTATCAAACTTTAAAATACACCTCTCATGAAGAATTGGGTCAACCTTGCAAGTTACTATAATGAAGTTATTTAAGGGGATTTACCACTAAAAAAGCAAAACATTTATGTTTAAAGTTTTTTTAATTTTTTAATTTTATTCCATGTGTTGTCCTGATTCAAAATAAAACCATACATGGCATGGATTTCAATCTGTTATATATCTAAAATAAATATATTTTTAAGATGATGCACTCCACTACTCCCATATAGGTTAGTGCAGTGAGCAGGGTCAGCTCTTGATTTAGCGGGTGATTGCCGAAAGTTTAATTGTTCAGTATTTTCCTAGACAAAAATTAATACATCTCAAAAACTATTTATAGTACATACTTCAAATGTTTATCTTGTATTCCTGACTAGACCATACAAATATTTTGGTAGAACTTTGTTTGTACCAAATGTTTAAAGTAAAAAATAATGTTTTTTGTAATTATTGGAAAAACATTTTTTGAATTTTTGAGTGTTACCATGGTAAAAATCTATTCCTTGAAGATACGGTCATAAATGTACTTTAGTTTTTAGATTCCTATAATTTATTTGGAATGACACTATTTTTATAAATGTCTGTCTGTTAGAACTTGAGATAAATCAATTTTTGTGTAAGCCAGTAGATTGATGGCACCAGTAGGTTGTAAGACAACCAAGAAAAAAAGAAAAAAAAAACTGGAGATTATCTGGGCCTATACACCACGGGATACAGGAGGGTGGTTAAAAAAACTCAAGTTTTTCACAGAGACCTAGGGGCCCTAACATTTTGTTACATATAATAAAAGAATAATCTATGCAAAATCTTACCACCATAGAACATATGGAAATCAGTGCTCAGCAACGTTTAGTTTTTATACATTTCTGCAAAACACTTAAAATTAGAAAATTTTTGTTTGTTTATTTTTCAGGATTCAGAAGTTAAAAATGCTGTAGATCTATTTTTTACAGTTAATTTTAAAAACTTTCAGAATGTTCAACATTAGGTTACTGGAATGTGAAGGCGTTATAAAAATTCAAATATTTGTTACTTTCGGATATTTAATGCCTTTTTAGTTATCGTTGTTGTTTATTTTTATGCTGGTGGAAATGAGAAACCAGAAGGGTGCCAACATTTGATAGTGGAACATGTTCGAACACTAGAAGTGTAGTAGTGTATTTAAAACTTTTAACATGGGATTTTGATAAGGTTGACACTTCAGCCGTCAAGTGTGGTGTATACATTTTCATGGAAAATAAGCTGAAAAAAGAACTTCTATGGTTGCCTTGTCACCATCACAAAATGGAAATCATTTTGAGCAAAATATTTACATTATGATTGGGACATTCAAGCTTTCCTGAAATTTTCATATTTAAAAGGTCGAAGGAATCATGGAATGTAGTTGATTAATCAGATTACACACAATTACCCTACATTTCCCCCGGGAGAAGCTGAGTTATAAAATAATCCTGTCGAGTCCCTAAAATATCATTTTAGTAAGAAAGACCTATTTCAAGATAACTACCTCGAACTTATTGAACTGACGCTGTTGGTGTTGGGACAACCAATAACAAAAAATCACTGGAGGGCATCTGGGCCTATACACCACGCTCGGCTAAGCTTATTTATGCATATAAATTGTAACTTTTCCAAGGTCAAGGAGTATTCTATCTAACAAACTTGGAGTTAGAAAACTTGGATAGATCTATCCGTTTTAGAGCACTTTTGTACGTGAAAAACTGAATTGAGGCTCCAATCAGCGCCAATGCAACTTTAACGACCTATTTTTTTTTATATTTTTTTTTGAAAAAGCCTGGGAAATACCATCAAAAAAGTTTTGCAGCCACATTTGTGATGCCAATCCGAAAAACTGGTTGGATTATTACTTTTTTCCAAGGAAACATAGTGAGCATCGTGAATAAGATGTCTGTCCCTGCACCGCCCATGATGATTAGAGGAAATTCCCATTTACTGAGTGATTAATGTGAATTTGCCGCTTTTGCAAATAGTATAACTATGTTGCTGTTTACTAAGCTAAACATTAAGCAGAGCCTTTTAAACAAGCAACCAAATGAATGGGAACAGAAGTCAGAGTTTAAAGAGGAAACAACACAGTAAGTAAAATCAAAGTGGTCAATGACATCGAGGATAGAGGTGCTAAACTATTTCAAGATTTTTAACAAACTCATAGCAAACAATGAGTAGGAAAACAGGTGTTGCTGCAGATTGAAGAGGCTAATCGAAAACAAGTTCCGAACTAACCGACAAAGAAGGCCGTTCTTGAAAGCCTACAGAAACCATCCACTTCCAAAGACAAAATTTAAAAACATTATTTTTACTATGGACTTCACTACAAAATTTACTTATTTTTGACATGGTTTCTAAAGTCAAATAACTAAATAAATTTACGTATTAGTATCCTAACATGTCTTGTCATTTTATCAAAAACTAAAAAACAAATCCACGTTTACAATTTTTTACAGTATTGAGCACTGCCTTCAAAGTAACTTTTGACCTTGATAGTTTGGCTCCTTACTTTTTGGAATTGGAGGGTTCCTTGTCTTTTACATTCAACTTAAGTTTTTACCATAAGATCGTGGACCACATACATAAAATATACATAAATACTGTATATTTTTTGTATTTATAACAAGAATACGAATTTGAAAATCCCATAAACATACCAGTTTTCTGGGGAAAACACTAGTCTAAAGTAGCGTAGAAGGAGGTAAAATATAAAGTACTTGTTTTTTTATTATTATTTATTTATAATATCATCAATAAATTAGGTTCGAGGAGTAGTTCAAATAAGTAAGGAACAGATAAGTCGATATCGGAACTAATTTCCGTTTAACTGCAAGTGTTATAAGATTTTTTTTTAAATTGTTTACCATATGGACGAAATATGTTTAAGTTAACAATTTTATATTTATGATACATAAATTAAAGTAAAATATACGAAAGTTATAAACGATATTAAATTTATATTACAACGTCCTGATAGTGCAATGCATCCTTCACTGTTTACTCTCTGTATTTACCATGTTAATTGATCACTGGTAAACAACTGGGTGCAGTCGGACATTTGGTTTGTAACTCATCGAACAACATTGTACTAGCTTATACTTTGTGCCTCGTTATAGATGTTCTACAATTTATTGTGAAGAAATGTGTACAGAGCGTTACAAAAAGGTTGGGCTGGCTATGTATTTTAATATTCTATATGTGTGATTCTAAGTTAAAATGAATAATATTTTTTATTTCCGCTTTGTTTAGCAGCTAGACACCATTTGCTTATTTCATAATTAATTAAATCTTTGTTGTTATCTTTACGATTGTTACGTCACTCCGTAAATAGTTTCATGATAGAAGGTTTAATGAAAAAATATTTGTGAAATTATAATTTATTATTTTCGAAATGGCGGCCATTTAATTTTAATTTTAACGAGTATCTAAATAATCATTGGTTTTATAAAAATTTTATTCAGTACAAAAAGGTTTTTTAAACAAGGTTCTATTCTATTCTATGTCGGAACTTGTGGCGCAGTGTTGTAACCCAGCTACTTGGGGACAAATTATTTGGGAGATTATAGGCAATAGGTTCCATGCTCGGTTCTCTTAATACCAACACGGCTTCCACTCAGTGGTTGTCATCAACGTAGACACTACTAGGGAAGTCTGGAGTGTCCGTGTTGAATGTTAGTCAAGGTTCAGATGTTGTGTAGGGAAGAAAACTGAGTGTCAGACTTGTCAGTTAGCTGAAAATCAGATCAACACTACGTGGTTCGGATTCCACGTAAAGCTGTAGGTCCCATAGTTGCCCTGGCTATTGGGCCATAAATAGTCTATAAATAGGCTATAAATTGTCCTTTCTGAGCTAAGTCAATCTCAGATAGTAACAATGACTACACTCGTTCATCTACACTCTTTAACTCCTCAAATTCACCCATATCCCTACGATCGGCGTCTTAGAGATGAATAATGAATATTTCCAATTACACCTCATTTGTAAAAAATTTCTTAAAGATATTATTATTTTATGAATACACCTTAAATTCATGCAAACCAAATGGCTACAAATTTGACAGTATTTGAAAAATTCTGAATTAAGGTTACTTCATAAAATAGTTATTTGTGATGCAAATTTTACAAATGAGGTGCTATTGCAAAGGGAAATTTATTTAAAAACCTTTTTGCACCTTTTATAATTTTATAAAACCAGTGATTTTTTAAATATTTGTAAAAATATAAATAAAATTTCCACAATTTTGAAAAGAATAGTAATAATTTAAAAAAACTATTGTTATTAAATACTGTCTTATAACATGAACCCGTTTACCGAGTTTTGTAACAATTGTAAAGGTAACAACAAAGATATGAACTGTGAAAAAAAGAAAATGGCGTCTAGCTGCTAAACAAATCGGAAATTGAAAAAAAATATTGTAATAAATTTTTAGCTTTGAATCACACAGACAATCTGAAAATGCATACTTTTTATAATCTGTGTGTGTTTACTTATAATGTGTGTGGTTAGCAGAGCTACTTCTCGTCGGATTGATTATGTCTATGTACACATTAGGATTAATTATGTATTTTGTATTCTGGGAATACTTAGCGAGTCTATTAGAATATAAGGGACTCAGAAAAGAATTGTTTGGATTATGTGTATCACTGTACACTAATATTTCTCCAACTCAATCTTCTTACCCTTCCTAGTATTTACATACTTAAGGAATAACTTTTCTTTTAAAATACTCCCATCTTTTTGAGAACAATATTCGTAAGCATTCTAACAATATACGACACGAGAGTGATATAAGTTGTTAAATTCACAGATTAACACTCTGTGAGAAGAGTGCTCTGCTATACGACTTAACAATGCACTGGCTAGGAACCAGAAAACAATAGAGAGTAACATTGTTTTAAGGACAAGATTGAAATAAATCCTCCATAAAAGGTTTCCCTACTCAGTAAACGAGTTCCTGTCAGGGAAGAGGAGTTAGCTCACCCGGGACCGGTAAACAAATTCAGCGATTCCGATTGGAATAACTGACCCGTAAATTCTGTTACTGCTTCACTCCTTAACGACACGGTCGTATTGACAAATTATCGGGTCGACGTAAAACGGCAGTTACGCTATAAGAGCTGTTATCCCGTTTAGTAACAGTATTTTATTTACAAACTAAAGACAGGACAGAGGAGCTGGCTCAGCTGAGGTCGCTAACACAATTCAGAAATTCGGATGGGGATAAACGATTTGTAAAGCCTTTTAGTGCCTCACTCTTTAACAACACGGTCGTATTGACGCATTATGGTTAACGTAAAACGGCAATTACACTAAAAGGGCTGTTATCCCGTTTAGTAACATTATTTTATTTACAAACTAAATACAGGGAAGACTAGCTGGCTCAGCTGAGGTCGCTAACACAATTCAGCAATTCGGATGGGGATAAACGATTTGGAAAGCCTTTTAGTGCCTCACTCTTTAACGACTCGGTCTTATTGACGCATTACCGGGTCAACGTAAAACGGCAGTTACGCTAAAAGGGCTGTTATCCCGTTTGGTATTGCCATTAAATGGTTACTTGTAAAAAGTCAAACTGTCCACAATAAATGGACGAATTTAAAAAATTGCAAATTCAAGGTTAAATGAACACACAAACACACACACACTACACACACACCCACACGCGTGGTGGCGCGCGCGCACACACACACACACAATCACGCGTACACAAATACGCGCACATGTGCACGCACGCACACTCATACGTGCAGGCGCATGCGCACGAACACGAACACGCACACAACTTTTTATTACTAAACAGTTATGTCTTTTTAGTAATAAAGACATATTTTTTTGTATTTATGTTTCTTATTTAATATCAGTTTTGTCAGGTCAAGTATACTGTTCCATGATATTTACACTAAGAAACGTTCACTTATCATGTTTTAGCTTTGTTAAATCTTAATTTTTTTGGTTTAAACTTGCATCTTCAATTCGAAATTCACAAAATTGAGAGAGGAGTATAATTAGAAGTATAATAGGTCCATTCAATATTAACTTAATAGTAATAAAATATAGTACATCACAATAATATAAATATTTTGACATGATAAATGTTAAAGTTCCATGTATTACAATGGTAATGAGACACACTAAGTTGACAAAGCAAATAGTGGAATTTCATGAAAACAAAATTAGGGCAAAGACTGAATTAAATAAATGATATTGTGAATAAAAATAAGGATCTTGTCCGTTAATTCATTACCATAACCACTTATGTTTACATAACATAACTAAACCAAACCAAACATAACATAACTAAACTTAACATAACCTAACGAATCCTAACATAAACTAATAAAAGTAGTGGTAGCGAATTAACGGAAAAGGTCCAGAAATAATTGGTTGCTACTAAATTCTGTTAGGACCTCTTGTATACTCTGTCTATATTTTATATAAACAGTTCTATGTAACTACATAATTATTTTTATAACAACTAAATTTCTAATATCATATTATTGGATATTTATATGGTGTACAGAAAACTTTGCTTTGATAAATCGTTCAAACCTTCGTGACAAGATGCTAACATCAAAATGACTTTGACGCCTGACATTTGTGTAAAGGAAAGTATTACTTACGATTTACAAGTAAATTGACCAATATAGATTTAGTCCATGACTCGCTCTTAAACATGATCATTTCAGACTTTATTTTAATACAATTTCAAAGTTAGCTGAAGGTTATTCTCTCCACACAACATGTCACACGCTTTGATGTCAAGTTTCATGCTGGTAGATGAACTCACCTAACACCTTTACCATGTAACACACTGTACATGCATGCATTAGCATTTATATTGACACTATTCTGAACATGACATGTTACCCTTTCATTTGAATTACAAATTCATTTTGAAACGCAAGGACATATCTGTATGTACCAAAATGCACGATTAACACTTACATGGCAAAGGAAGTATGTACTAAGCATTATGTTACAGTAATAACTACGTTTGCATGCCATACAAAATTTACCGTCATAATGATGCACTATAAATTAAAATAGTAACATCTTTTATATGTGTTTACTATAAATTGTATTTCAAAAATGTATACTAAACATGAAAGTATATTTGCACATTTAGGGAATAGTTGTGTTAATTATAAACTCTAAGTGTTAATGATAATGTTAGAGTTAGTTATAAAGGTTTGTAATAATACAATGTTTAGTTTTGTATTATTATAACTTGATGCATTATAGAATATTTCAACCTATTCTTATATTCAACGTATTTGATGTAGTATCGATTTGTTGGCTTACAAATGCAAGATCATCAAAAGCCCAAGAAATAGATAGAATATGGAAAACCATCTCTAAAATGTAAAATTTTTTGGGGATTGCTAAGTTGTAAATATATCAGCAGGAGAAATATATGAGGAATACAAAGGTTGTTGGACATTTGCCATCATTACATGAAAAATACCAATCACGACGTTTAGATTTGGTAAAACCCAAATCTTTTTAAAGTTCTAAAAACTAAATTAAATCTACACAAACATATTATAAAACTACGTTCTTAAACTAATAAACTTACCTATATTAATAATTATCTACATTTTAACCTATATCTTAGAATGGGGTACAACAGAATGAACTACTACTAAATATAAAAAATGTTAACAGGGTGAAATTAATATAACCAATTAGGCACTGCCAAGAACACGATATCAACGAGAAAATGTTTAAACACAATTAAATTAATAATCCCATCAGACTGAAATGATATTAATTATTTAGTTTTCTACTATATTTTATATTTAGTAGAAGTTCATTTTGCTGTACCCCATTTGTGAATATTAGCTATTATTCTAGGATCTAGGTTAAAATGTAGATAAGTTTATTAGTTTAAGAACGTAGTTTTATAACATGTTTTTGTAGATGTAATTTAGTTTTTAACACTTTTAAACCGAACGTCGTGATTGGTATTTTTCACGTTACGATGGCAAATGTCCAACAACTTTTGTCTTCCTCATCTGATACTCCATCATTAACACATTTCAAAAACAAAGGAGAAATATAATTTCGATTTAATACGAACACTATATGTTTTGTCTGACGTTTTTGGTATACCTGACTCAATAAAGGCACACATGACAATATACAATGAAATTTGGTCAAATATAGATAAAGTAAATAACTGAATTTTGATCATATTAGGAAATAAAATTAAAACTATACAAAAATACAATTTTAAAGAAAATTTAAAGAAGATTCAATTTAGATTTCAATTGTATGAGAAATCTTATGAGTTGAGACTGTACATGATACATTCTTATCGTCTACAACTATACTATTTATATGTATTATTATATGTATAAATATTGGATCTTTAATATATTTTACTATATTTTTATGAATTGTAGTGACGTATTAATAATGGTCTGTACATATTAATAATAATATAATAGGCTGCAAAAGAAATAAAACGATTTACACACCGCTACGTAGAGTAGCCACCTCGTGGTCAGGCAATTTAACCAACTGTATATTTTTGCTCCACAGGGAACCAACCATTGGTTATTTGATATTCAGTTTAATTAAAGTTCCAGTTATTTCCCTCGTTGTACAGGTTTCTACTGCTATATTGTTCATTTAGATCGTATTGATTGCTTTGGAATAAAAAGAACGAAAACTGATTTTATAAAACATTCACAGAGAAATGAAATGAAGAAATCGAACAACGATAATGTGCTTTATTTATCGTGAATTTGTACAAACTCCATAAATATAACGATAATCTAAAAAATCTTATCTACAACAAAGAATAATATTCAAATATTGATAAAACTTACTACATAAATTCACTATAATTATGTGTTTTTCATTTAATTGAAATCGTACAAATAACATTAATTTATCGGGTAATAATAAATTGTGTATTAAAAATTGCATTTAACCTTATTCTTCCAATAACAAACTTAAGAAGTAATAAGTAAAATATTGTCAACTAAATATGAAAAAGCTCCAGGTATAATAACGATAATTCAAAGCCTTATGAGATATGTGTAAACATTTTTTGGCTCAAGAGGTTTTAAATGAACTTTTGGAAGTATTTATTGCTTTGTTTTGAAGTTATATATGAACTAACGTTCTTCTTCATTTTTAGGAATAAATTGTAATACATTCGTGTCATTAAAACTATGTAGCTTTTACTATAATAAATAAAATTCGAATAATTTTCTATGTATGATACAAAGGAGTAATTAAGTATTTTATGAATATTAAGAAGATACAATTTTGTTTTATTACGCTGCTTTTAAAAATATGTATTTTTTAGTATCTTCATGTTTTATACAACAGAGAATCAAAAAGATCATTATTGTTTGTTGTTATTATTATTTTTTTATATAATATACATGGGAGAATTGAGTTAAGATAATTGAAACTGTCCAACGTCTTTCAAACGTTTAGTGCATATTAATATACTTTGGTAAATGTTGTGTACATTTTGCATATTTTTACCGAGAAAATTGCCAAATTTTATTTTTACCGATGATTTTCGCAATTATATACATGCTTTTGAAGTATAATAACAATTTAAATACTTCTCATTTACAGTAGTACAGTTCTATTTTCTTGTAAACTAACCATTGTTGTAAGTCTGTTTTTAGGGTTAGTAAACAGAAAATGTACTTTATGTTTTTTTTCACAATACCAGCTGTTGAGGAGATTTATAAGGAATACTGGTATCTTCTTGAACATAAAAATTATGTTAGTTTATTTTAAAATACTGTAAAGAAAATACGCATTTTCACAGTAACGAAATCTTAAGTAATGTTATATTTAAAATTTCGCCCTGAATACTGGGTAATTCGTAGGAGTATTTAGGAAACAATCATGTTTGAACAGGATTTTATAAGTGAACTGTCTTTAATTATGTGGGCCATTACTATCATAAGTCACGTATTGAAGGTTAGAATTGTATTTTAATAAAACAAAACAGTCCGAAAAATTAGCTAAGAAAATATGTTGCTTAAATATATAGGTATGTAATACAAGTTATTAAGCATTGTTACTTTATTTATATCGTAACTCACAATTAAGATAAAAATAATTACATGGTTTTATTCAATTATGGGTGGTGAGCCAAAGATGGCTTGTGAGTGGCTCACTAAATCCCTCTATGTGTTAGGGGGGTTCACTGACAGTTAACTGTGGACTGAGACACAGTCCACTGGAGAACAAAATCTACTGATACCTGATAAGATGATAAAGCTTCCATCGTTGAAAACTACTGATTCAACGTCGACCCATCTGGGCCATTGTCAACCTACCCCCAGATACATAGGCTGACCCACAGCTACTCCTTCCCTTGCGTCGACTCTACCTACTTCTTCGAAGTTGTTTCATCTCATAAGGCAGATATTTTCAGTAGTTTATCTAACTGTGACTGTTGTACAATGGACGGAGTTAACAGGTGTAGTAGTCATCTACATTTTATGAAGCGACTATCCAGTGTATAGTTCCAATAGAAGCAGAAGAAAGAAGACTAAATTCACATCCTGAATTCTTTTTATGTATTTATTGGATCAACGGATAACATCGTTTACGTTAATGTAACAGCTAAAACAAACATAATCAAGATGGCATCAAATACAAGACTAAATAAATAGTTACCAAAACGATGGAAAAATAGAGATAAAATCTTATGTTTAAATTATAATAAATAGAATAATACTAATAATAAATATAATAGTAGAGTAATATAAATAAATAATATGAATGATAGAGTAATAAATAATGACAATGAAAAATATAATCACAACCTCAATACATAAGTCAATAATAGCAGTAAGGAGCTTAAATTATTTGGGAAGTCAGGGAATGTGCTGAAAAACAAATAATGCCACAAGTAAGGACTAACAGGTAATAGACTATGCATCAATTAACAAGGAATATAATAAGTAATTCCTTATAAAATATAATCCATAGGCAAAAGAGTAAAGAACAAAATAACAAATCATTTAACTGAAACTGAAATTAATTTTTGAAGGAGGTAACGCTTCCAATGAAGAAGTCGACATGGGTTGGTGCTTCACTACCAAATCTCAGAAGTCTAGACAGGCCATTTTGATACACATAGTTTGAAGAGTAGAATCTAAGTCAAAAAGTGGACATGGAGCGAGTACTACTAGGGTTTTACGACCCTAACAACTGACGTTGTCTCAACGTAGTTATAATGCCTTCATAATAGTAAGGAGCTTACAGACCAGCAGCTTTTTTATGGGTATGCTGCGAGAGTATAGTGTCAGGCATACACTATATCATATAATGTAGTACATGATACTCATGTAAAAGTGGATCAAAATCGATGCGCCATGGTATATGTCAAGTGATACATGTAACTTGCCGGCGTGGTGGCTCAGTGGCTAAGATCCACTGAGCCAACGGTCGGTACTTCACTTGTTGAATGAAGTTAAGCTTGCAAGTTCATGTGAACTAGCGACTAAAGTTAACACAAAAAAATAATAATTATCAAAAAAACTAGGCAATATACTATTTCAATACGAATGTATCAGTTTTAAACTTGTTACAGCAACAATTATGGTTTAAACCATAGTTAATTATGATTTACTTACGATTCAGTTGTAGATTCCAATTTCCTGTCATCGGGAAGATAGTGTTTAATGACTGTGAAATTTCAGTGAAAAGTCAGTGACCAGTAGTGATGGCTTCACTAATAGAGTTTGAGTCTACAATTATCTCTCTCGGTGATTTGTAGGGAAGGAGGAATTTATTTGAATAATCTATTATTCCTTGGATAAATAATACAACAAGTGTTAATTAAGGAAATCTTATTAGTACTAATTTAATTAATATCGTTACCATCACGCTTATTGTATTATATTATTATTATTGTTATTATTATCTGGAATGCAACTCCTTTAATATATGGGTTGTTTTAGCTTTCACCCCTCTCGTTGTACAGTCAGTTCCGTCCATAGTAGGCTTTTCATATAGTGGAAATATTCACACTTTTCTGTGCCCAAAATTGCTTTTGCAAATTTTTATCAATGGCTACTCCACCGAAGATTAATTTATTGTTTGTTGTTGATTTATTGTTTTTGGTGTTGTTATTGATGTTGATGTTTACTCTCGTCAATTTTCCAAAAATTTGGAGTGGCCTGGATATTTATACTCTGTTATATTGTGTTTTATTTTATTGTGTTACGTTATATTATATTTATATTTGGTTTATGTTAATCTGTATATGTATTTAGGCCTAATAAGATTTTAAAGTTAAAAGTTTAACTTTAACTTTTTTAAGATTTTGGTTTTTAATTGATATAACTTTTATTAAATGCTTGATCTAGTTACTATATTCTGATATTATAACTATGAAGAGACTTATTATGTTTGGTCATAAAGTAAAAAAATAATAATAATAACTACTAATTGAGATTGAAATTCAATTCTTTATTTATTATTTTGAACAACAAATATTCTACAAGTAGTCTTTTTTTATGTATTCCTTTAGCTTATGGCTATTTGTGAACAAATCTAATAGATAAATACATTTTCTATGATATTCACATTATAAAATACATTTTTATCAATTTATTTCTTTCATTGTTACTTTTCAATTAGTAGTTATTGTTATTATTTTTTTTTTACTAACAAAAATTCTAAGTCTCTTCATATTTATACAATCAAAACTTAATAACTAAATCAGGCATTTAATAAAAATGATATTAATTCAAAACCAAAATCTTATTAGTCCCAAATACATATAAATATGTAAATATAATATAGCGTAACACATTAAAATAAAACATAACAACACAAAACAGTATAAATACCCAGGCCACTTCAAATATTGCGAAAATTATCGAGAATAAACATATAACAACAATAACAATAACAAAAACAACAAAAACTATATATCAACAAAAAACAAGAAATAATCTTCGGTGGAATATTCATTTACAAAGAGTTGCAAAAGTAATTTAGGGCATAGTAAAGCACAGGTTGTAGAAGTGTAAATGTTTTGACTATATCAAAATTCTACTATGGATGGAACTGACTACAACATAGAGGGGTGAAATCTCAAAAAAACCATAACTTGAACGAGTTGCACTCATGCGCTGTTTTCAATATGCAACAGATTAGTTAGGGTTAAGTTGACAAATAAATGAAAGAACAATGAACAAAAAGAAAGAAAAGTAACAATGAAATAAATAAATATATAAAAATGTTCTATGTTTAAGATGGAGCTGTATTGGTTTTCTGTATATAATTGTTAAAAATAAGACAATTTAAACCAATAAAGACCTTATTAGTAAGGCCTTTCGATAGATCATAGAAAATTCATTAATCTATAAAATTTTTCTCAAATAGCCTAGGCTAGAGGAATAAATAAAAAATACTACTTATAGAATAGTTGTTGTACAAAATAATAAATAAAGAATTTAAATTTGGAAAACAAATTATACTACATTATTATTCTTATACTGGTATTATACTCACCCTTAGTCCGTATAAACTCTTTGAATTTATACTTAACTTGTTCTGGGTCGTGCTTGTCAAAGTTTTCATTGTATAGGAGACTATTTTTGAATATTTTATTATTGGTTTACTCTCATTAATAACCTCTTGTGTTTATATTTGTCAGGAATTTTTGTTAATGTTCGAATGTTTTCAGTCTGCCTTAATACATCTGGGTTCCAGTTTAGTTTCAACTGCATAGTGTTTTTCATAACTGAATTTTTTCTATCTATAAATAATATTAGATCTATATTTAATATTTAATCTATATGTAATTAGTTACTACTGAGTATATAACAAAATTATGGAAACATTTGTTCCACCATATTCAATAACTAAAATTTAAAACCATGGCAATGAAAACAGAACAACTGTTCACTATCAAAACAAATCACTTGCTTTACTACAAATTAGACATAGCACAGCTATATTTTATTGTTTTTCTACTTAAATTGACCTATGGAACTCATTCTAAATAAAAAGTATTATGAGTAGGCCTATGTAAATAACATATGAGTCCGATATAATTCTTTAAGTGTTATAAAGTTGCATGACAACTTTCCATAAGATGCGAATACTATTTCAAAGTAAATTTTTATGGGGAAAAATTTCACTTCACGATATGTAGTTTCTTTCTTTATTTGTATTTTTTGTTATGTCTATATAATTTGTTTTCGACCAGTTATATCTTCTTTATATATGATAATGTCTGTTGGTCCGTTCCTGAGCTTAAGTGTCTGCAGAAGCTGTCGGCCATGTTGATTTTAATTCCTTAAGAACAATGTTATTAGCGAATGCATATTTTTTCGTTATTTATTGACCAAAAGTTGTGTATGGGTGTCATTTTAAACGTTATCATATTGCGAATTGGGTTTGCTTTTGATATACAGACGCCTAGTTTTGAAAAAATAGGTGAAGATAGAAATTAAAAACTAAATATATATATATATATATATATATATATATATATATATATATATATATATATATTATAAACCTTATTAGGAATTCACAAAACAATTATCGCTTTTAATTTAATTCTTGATCAAATGCAGTTTGTTTACAACAAATCCGTTTAAAAATAACTATTTTATTTGGATATGCGTGATCGTATGTCTGGTTCAAAAATAAAATTGATATTAGGGGATTCAAACCAACATGGTCGACAGTTTCTACAGTTTATTAATTTAGTTTTCTGGACATAATTCATTCATCCCAGTACTCTTTTTCTCAATTATTTATAACCAGATT
This sequence comes from Stictocephala bisonia, assembly GCA_035578905.1. NCBI lineage: Eukaryota > Metazoa > Arthropoda > Insecta > Hemiptera > Membracidae > Stictocephala > Stictocephala bisonia. The sequence continues at coordinate 198,621 of JAQJVL010000077.1, read as the reverse complement.
ATTTAAATTATTTTTACTGTGATTATTTAAAGCATGGAAAGAGTGTATGAAAAAATCTAAATTTTTGTTGTTTAAATTTATAGAATTTTTCTTTTTTCTTTATGCAGTCAAACCTACCATTTTACTCTTTTTATCAAATTTTTTTAATATGAAGAGTGGCAATTCATATAGTTTAGTTTTAAAATGTATAGGAAATCATATTTTATTACCAAGTTAGTTAGTAGATTAACATATTTTCCGGGAAAAATAGTTCTCTTTCAATGCAATCAATGAATGGTTCAACATCAACCTCTAGCTTGTTCTTGGGAAATCTTGAAATTTTCACTTTCTCAACAACTGATTGCGATAACACATTGTTATTTATATTCACACTATAAATAGAACATTTGAAACAAACCTGTCTAGATAACCAAATAATTGTAAACACATGTCACTAAAAATTATTCAAATATCAATATTTTTAACGTAAATATTTTTATTATTTCGTTCGTTCATAATTCAACATGATGCAAGTTTTATATTCAAATATATTATTACCATTGAAAAAATTGCTTTCATTCTGTGACAAGATTGCTAACACCTTACTCAAACAATGAACTGGAAATTCTTTTCTAAGTCTTTAGTAAAATAAGACATCCAATAACCAGTGGAAAGAAGTTGTTCCTGGGCAACAGGATTCCCTAATTTACTGTATTATTAGGTTGAAGTTCTTATAATGGTGATGAATCCTTAATGGCAGACCTGCAGGAGATTGTTACTGTTTTGTATATTAAAATATGACTAACTGTCCCTTACATAAGAATAAAAGGGTTGAACAATCATTTGAGGGAACATCAACTCCTCCCTCGTAAATTTAGTTTTATGTTTTTTTAACACTAAAAATAATTATTACTTAAAAAAATTTAGTATAAATTTAAAATTATTTACTTAACTATGTTAGTATATACATTTTTGATAATTCTTTAAATTCATTAAATTTTTTAAATTGAATTTAAATTTGATTTATATTTTTTTAAATTAACAATTTCCCCTAAATCTACTTGTATTTTAGTATAAATAAAATGTAGAGTCCTTAAATATTTCAAGATTTAATTACTTTATGTCTATTAGACATGAATTTTTCGTATTTACATTGTGCATTGAAGTCAGATTTACAAAAGAGACACATAAAACATGTGTTGTTCACATTAAATCGAATTTGTTTTTCTCCATGCAGCTATATTTACAAAACCTTGCAAGCAAAAAAAATTTACAATTTTGATATTTATTACTAATTTTAGATACTCAATGGGTTTTCGTTATGTAGCAGCTTTAACTTACATAAAATATATTAAATACAAGAATCATTAAAAATATTATATAATACAAAAATATATAGTAATACAATACTAACATTTTTTAGTTTGTTTGAAAGAAAATAACAATCACATGTATGTTTTTATGCGATTTATACAACGAAAGAATAAATAACAAAATATTATTACATTTGAGTAATTTTTTTGTAACTTCTGTTTAATATTTAAGGGTTTTAAGGGAAAACTGGGTTTTTACAAATGTACTTATTACAACGTGAATATAAACAACCATCTACTATATGAACAATACGCATGCCTGACACTGTAATCTCACAACATACCCATAATAAAACTAGCGGTCACTGTCACTGTCGTAAAATCTCAGTAGCAAGCTATAAAGTTCAAGAAATGAAGATAACTATAACTAAGGGCCAACTCAGTATGCTGTACAACAGTGACAGTCAGAAACAAGTGACAGTGCAACAGTAGCAGTCTATCTGTAACTGAATAGATAAACAACGTCAAAACAGAGGGTAGTGTCGTCGTATGAAAGGAGTAGGCTGGGAAATGTAGAGTGAGACGCTATTTCGGAAATTTTTTATCTAATCAGGATTTATATAATTTTGTTTACATAATTGTGTATTACAATTATTGTAAAAAATTGTAGTTGTGTAAATATAGTTTGTTGTGCATATGACACTACTGCTATTTTTTCTGATCCTGATATAAATGCCCTTAAAGTTAGAATGAATGAGGCGTACATCAGTTTAAACAAGTGGTTTCAGTCGAATTGTCAACATTTAAATGAAAATATGACAAAAATCATGCTGTTCTCCCTACATTCCCGTCACTTTGGTTTGTTCAGTGTGAATGGTATCAGACCACCAGAATCTGCTTTGCTGCTAGGTATTACTGTGGATGAACGTCTAAATTGGTCAAAGCATGTAGATTGCCTCTGTGCAAAATTGTCATCCATGATTTTTGTATTCAGAGTATTAACATCTGTGGTCTCCAGGTAAATCCAGCTTCAGGTATATTATGCCTATGTTTATAGCCGAATTAAATATGGTATTTGCTTTTGGGGCTCATCAAGTGACATACAGAAGAGAATGGTTACAATTATGTGTAGAGTAAATTTTAAACACCATTGCAAGCCTCTTTTCCAAGAACTAAATATTCTGAAACTACCTGACATTTATATCCTTGAAGTGTTGTCTTTCTTTAAAACGAATAGTCACTTATTCCTAGAGAACAAAGCTGGTTACTTGTACAACACTCGGAACAGAAACAATATGATGTATCCCATTCACAGGCTTACACTTAGAGAGAAGAGTCTTCATTATTCTTCTTTACGATTGTTTAATTCTCTACCTCAACAACTAATATCCATTGACAGCTCAAAAGTATTCATTCATAAACTTAAATCATTTTTGATTGAAAAGTGTGCATACTCAGTAGATGAATTCCTGTCAGGGTGTGCTGGTTAGGAATGTGGGAACAAATATTTTATAATTTTATGTTTATCTGTAAAGTTTGACTTATTTCATGTACCTCATGTTACTAACGAAATAAAATAGTCTAATTCTGATTCCGATTATTGATAGACAGTAGTTTTTCTAACTGTCACTGTACTACAGTGGACTTAGTTGACACTTGGTTTATAGTTATCTTCATAAAAATGAAGCAACTGTCCGCTGTCCAATAGAGGCATGAGAAGGAGATTAGACTCAACTTCTTGGTTACTACTTGGTAACCTTTGTCTTCGTGGGTGGCTCACAAACACTTTTATTCAAGTCATTATTACATCCCTTGTTTGTTATAAGCAATCACTGTATGAGAGGTAAACAGTCGTATTTTTACGTAGGACGATGAGTCAGATGTCAATATTGTTAACATATACAAGATGGATAGTTTTTCCAAGAGGATTATCTGGAATCTGGAGTATTTAAGTGAAAAGTATATTGTATCGTGTCATTGTACGTGGGATGTGGAAAACGGTTCATATTAATTATGAATCCCCTTGTTAATTGGTATTAAACATGGAGTGTACAATATTTTATACGTGCTTGACCCATTATTAGACTTTATTTTATATTTCACATGTAAAGAATATTGAAATGGTATGACAAGAGTTACAATTCAATTAAAGCAAGATTTCCAATAATGTTTCTTATTTTTTATTGTATTTTTAATGCGATTGTGTTAACTATCATTTTAAATTCATACAATACATCGTAAGGTTTTTTCTGATACTCGTTAATTCATCATTATTATTGTTAGACATTTTTTTACGTCTGTATTTGGTTTTTGTTTTTATGGAGATTTCTTTTTTTTTTTTTTTTTTTTGGAGAGAGATGTACAGGCAGAACTACGATATCACCTGTTTTGTTGGTGTGATCACACCCACACACAGGATCACACAAGTAAACAAGCACATAATTAATTACGTTAAGTGAGTTTTAGTTTGGTGGATGGGTGACTATGTCACTTGAGATCATAGTTATGTGTGTACTAAATCCCATTTTTATAGTTACTCATAATGTGTTGCTATATGCATTAAATAATGTGTTAGTGAGATTGTTCTAAATATACGAAGAGGTTTTAGTAAAAGTGCAGTATACTAAACAATGCAGTTTTTTTACATTTGCCTAAACTGCATTGTTGTTTCAGAATATAAATTTCCTATAAATTATCTGGTAGCATCCACTAAAGGGGAGGAGCTAGTGAACCCCCTCTCCCCAACACCTAGGGGGGGATTTGCTGAGGCCCCAATGCCACTCCAAAAGCCATCTCTGGCTCACCACTACCTAATTGTAATTTCACAGTCGTTAAGCAGCGTCTCCCTGAGGCCACAAGATATTACATCCTATCTCAGTCCAGGATTTAATGTCAGTGAAACATGGTCCGTTTAATAATAAACATGGACGTTATAAAAGTAGTCGTGATTTAATTTTTATCTTTGATGTTTGTATATAAAATGGAAATCTATACATATATTTTAAAAGTAATGTAGATCTACGAATACTTTTTCGATTTACATATATGTATTCAACTTCTAACTCTTAAATATGGATAAGTGCTAGAGAGGTTTTTACAGTTCTAACTACACTCCTTAATGAAGGAATTTTTCATTAAATTTTTCAAGTGAAGCTATCTATATAACCTTTTTAAAATTTGTTTTAAATAATCTGAACAAATATGAATGTTCCCAGCTAAAATGTATAGTTAAGTACATTTACATAAATATGTATACGATAGTCATAATTAGGAATAGAACTATTTAACTACTAATCTAGTTATTAATAAGATAAAAAATCATACAACCTAACAACAAATCTAAATACCGTATTTTACAAAGAAAATTAAAAATGAAAACCAATAATATTACTAGATTTCACAAATAAATTATTATTTAAAAACACAGTTTTGAAAGAATGTTGAAAAATTTAGAGCTGTTACATTTTGACGAAATAATTGTTATCAATTCTGCCTAAAGAGGAAAGCAACTTTCCCCAATCTGACATTTAACTGCAGTGCTATAAAGGGAAGCGATCCAATCTAAGAATAAAATTTGTACCCTCATTTTTGAAAGGCTTGTTGATTGGTAGGTGACTCACTAGATATTTAAATTGGAACAACTGTCTTTTTGGTAGTCAATTTCGTTTTAGGAAGGAGAAAGGTACATTGGGTACAATGCTCTGCGTTTACAAAAAAATCGTAATGCTATGGATGAAAAACAGAACGCTATGGGCTTATTCATTGATTTTAGTAAGGCATTTGATTTAGTTGACCATTCACTTCTTCTTCAAAAGCTCAGAGTAATGGGCGTGAACTTGAGGGTTTTGGTTATCATCCTATCCAACAAAAACTGTTAATTATCTTTTTTAGGGGATCTTTTCCTATTTGTAGTTGAACTTTACTCCTCTGTAGAGCACCAAATGTAGTTGATATGGAGGTAAATGTTTCATGGAATGAAATTATTTTTTTTCAACGGTTTAAAAGAATCGGCCTTGTCATAAACACTGAAAAAAATAGCTTATCAATATTTCTATAAGAAATAACGATACGTATTCCATTTAAATTTTAATGGATGATTCAGTATTCATGGATGATTCAGTAATCATGGATGATTCAGTAATCATGGATGAATCAGATTCTGTACACTCCTTCTTTTTAATATCATATTAACGAGGTATCAGGAAGGCACAGCTCTTGTCTATTTGCTCTTAGGAAACCTGTAAATGTTGTCCATCACTGATGTCATGCTGAAACTTTGTTTTGGCTGTTTGCACCCGCATCCAAGATAAACTCTTCCCATTGGGGTCCGTGAGAATTCAAGGCCATATCTATATTTCGCCTCCAAAAAAAAAAAAAAAAAAAAAAAAAAAACATTTGGATTATTTTCAGTCTAGGAATGGGACAATCCTATTAGTCAGTCTTTTTCCATAAACAAATACTATCATTTAGATATTTTTCATTTTCAAGAAAATTAGTTCGGAGTTTTAATGCAATGTTTTCTCTTTTTTGTACTGACTCAGACAACGATTGAAGTTACCAGTTCCTAAACACAAAACTACCTTTTTAAAACTGACATTTCTAATAACTACATCAGGATTTTCAATGTCTTCTGGTGGCCCAATGTAGAAATGCCTAATTTAAAAATAAAGCATAAAATTATTCCTCGCTTCCAAGGCTTTTACAGCATTCACTCTCTTGTTCTTGAACATAATTATATCATATAAAAGTATTTACAAATAAATGTTAGTATTAGATACTTACTTCTTAGTTCTTTATGTAGAGATTATGAAAAATATTATTTTGGTTTT
>JAQJVL010000077.1:0-187500 GCA_035578905.1 Stictocephala bisonia | reverse complement strand
TAAATGAAATTGTAGGAAAAAGTGAGGTGGAAGATACTTTAGACCCACACTGTATAAAATCCAGAACACATATATTGAATTATTTAAAAATAAATTATATAAAATATGTCATGGCTATAAACAATAACTTGGTTCATATAACTAAAACTTATTACCTCATTACTCTGTCTGTCCTTTACGAGTGATCGGTATTCCCAAGATTATTTATGCACTAAAAGAACAGATAACTAACTCAGAGAACAGATAGATAATTAAGAGTTATCTATCCACTGTTCATTTGTTGAAACCTTTAATATAAGGAAAGAACGTTTTTATATAAGAGTTAATATGTCTTATTGATAATCCTTTACCTGAAAAGTAATTTAATATATAGTTTTATTAGATTATATTTAGGTTACTTTGTGCATTTCTCTTTTTTTCTTTCTGTAAATGGACTATATGTTTAATATTTAATTCACGTATTTAAGAGTGAACCCACCTTTATCACTTTACTAATTACTTTACTGAAGGCTGATATTTTCTTGAATGCACTCTTGGACTCCTGAAGCACTTTACGCAGAACAATTAAAAAAGGAAAAAAATAAAAATTCCCTCCAAATAAAAATTAAAGAAAAGATCAATTCGGTGGAGAGATTAGTGGTAAATGTGTAATGGCAGTGTAAGCTTAATAGAAAGCTAAAAAATGACATTTGTATTAACAGGTTTGTGATTTTATGAAGATCATAGATATACATCACTATGATCTCTGTCAAAATAGTTTTGAAGTAGGATAATTTGCAATGAATGTAGTACGTAGATAGCATGGTCGTACTTTATTGGTTGCACGAATGGTTAATGGTAAATAAAAGAAATTACATGTAATAAAATTTAATAAAATGTCTTATATAGGGCACATACTTTCTTAAATATATATGTGGACATATATAATTTCTATATATAAGTCCTTAAATATATAAAAAAACTTTAAACTTTAAATATAGTTGATTTTATATTGATTCAACCAGTTCCATCAATTCACAAAATCAAAATTATTTTGAGTGCCGTCCATTAAGTTCCTTTGTAAATATACTTCTGTCCATAAACCGTCCATTAATATACTAATATCCGAAAAAAACGTATAGCTAAAACTCGTGGGCACCTGTGGGTGAGCCAGTGGCCGAGCGGTCTAAGACGTCAAGACTTTGAGCTTGGGTTAGAGATAGCGCTTTTTCGAATACGGCCTAGACTGAAATATTTTAGTAATATTCACCTTCTACTGAACTGGTTCGCCCTCTTACTCTATCTGAATAAGTTCATCGCACAGATCAATAGTCAATGAGGAATCGGCAGAGTAAGGTTAAGGAGGAGATCGTCATCTCTTAAAAAAAAAGAAAAACAAAAAATCTGCGTATATAACAAAGTAAGAGGTATATGTATTCAATTACACTATAATATTTTCATCAACAATTACAACAACAACAAAAAAAATAAAAAATAAAAATAAAAAATTAGAATAACTTCTTCACTGACAAGAGTACCTCTTTGATTTAGAATAGTTATTATATTTGTCTACGTTTCCATGTAGCCATAAGGTAAATATATGATAAAAGTAAGAAAGGTGGGTGAACAAGGAGCTATTACCTAGAAAGGATACAACTTTCCTTACGTGTATAAGTGCTAGTGTGTGTCTGACAGTTGGTTGAATTGTTTTCCACCAGGTACGTCTGACTCTTTCATATGAAATATGTTTTTAAAGATAGTATATTTATAAAAAAAAAACAAAATTGAATACAGTAGCATAACTGTTTCAGTATTAATATTTAGTTGTGTAGTATACTATTGGATAAGATGGTAATGTAAGAGGGGAAGGTGGTTCACAATGTACTTAATCCGTTTAATTATTATGATCCAGTATAGTGTTAACAAATATCCAAGATCTGTTTTTTTATAGTATATTAGACTATAAATTCTTTATAGTTTTTATTCTCTATGTACTTTTTTAAGGTTATATGTAAACAAATATCTAACTCAAACAAACAAGATCTATGGCTACATATAAACAATTACAATTATAATACTTACATTATGTAAGTCTTATTACAAGTACCTGAAGTCTGGTTAACTCAAAACATTCATTCTTTACACAATTGCTATACTCGGAAACAAATTAACAAATAAGTAAAGCTTGCTTTAATGATAATAATTTTAAAACCCTTATATTCTTTTTTAGTGTAAAAAATGTATTGTTATTACATGGTGGCAACAATGCATTTCAAGCATTATTGAAGGCTCACAGTTTTACAATTATAAATCAATGTCAATGCTAAAAGGTGTTACTGTGACAGGCTGATTTATGAGAATATTATATCACAGATTACTAAATCTACCCAGATGGCTCATAGTATACGGGAAAAGGCTGCGCGCTGTTTACGGCGTTTGTAGGCAAGACGCACTATATGACCGCAAATTTAGGATGCGACGTTGTCGCATTGAACAAGGATTACATCTCAATTATTATTATTATTATTATTAATTGATATTTATTATTGTAATATTTGTTATTAGTATGATTATTTGAATGAGTTCAATCTGGCAACGCTGCCCAGTTGACAGCCGCTCGGCCCACCTTAAAGTGGACATATGACACTATACGAAAACATTTTTAACGAGCTTAACATGGGAATGAGCTATCTAGGTAGAGTTATTTATATGTGATTATATCACAATCATATCCTACTAATATACTACTATCAAATATTACTGTTATTTGACGATTGTTTATTTATGAAAACTTATGTAAATTACTTAATTTAGTTAAAAAATCAAATAAACAGTCAACCTTTGTTTTTCAGTAAAAAAAACACACAAAAAAAACACGATTAATAGTTGATATCAGAGTATACCTGTAGTCTGTACATTCTACAGTAGATAAACAGATATATATGTAGTCAGGATAACATTGAAAAACATATTTCAGATTGGTTTTGATATAACAAAAATATAGTCAAAACATTTTATATATATCTTTTATATATTTTATCTAGTTTATAGATTATTATATATATAATACAATTATCTATAAACTAGGGAACACCTCTGCACGCTTCGCATGCCAGCCCCGACTCTCGCTGTGCTTGATACACCTCAGACTTCGGCCTCGGCATGTGACTTTTGTCTAAAAATAATAGTAGATTAACTAACTGTATAACGTAAAATAACTATATTAAACGTATTTACAGTATTTCACTTACATTAACTGCGTTGCTATCTATTTATTAGTATAAATACCCAATGGTATTACTTAGACTATTTTAAACTTGTTCATTTCATTTGGTTTTGTTTAACAGGTGAAGATTAAACTTCCAATGCATCAATAGTATAATGCCAAACATACTAAACAAACATGTTTATTAATTTACACAACAGCTGTTATAAATTTATCAATGATAATAACAACAATTTTAATAACAAAAATCCACTCAATGTTATTCTTATGTAAAAAAGGAAATTTTAAGGAGTGGAATTTTTTTGTGCCCTTTAGGGGTGGACTTTCAAAAACTCCTTTCTTAGTGTGGCTCTAGGCCATAAGATAACTATATGTACTAAATTTCATTTCTCTCTCTTTTATGGTTTTTGCTGGGCAATATTGAATCAGTCAGTGAGTGAGTCAGGACTTGTCTTTTTATATATTTAGAGAAACTTAAAATTATATACTGTATATAGCTTTCTTTTGATGAATACAGATGACATCTATTAAAAATATTTCATCGAATGTATATTTTCCAGTCCTGTAGAAAAAGGGAAAGGTTGATTATTTTGTGAGAATTCAATTCTGCATTGAGATTGACTTTAATATCTCGTTTCTCCAGGGAGATTGTGCTTCGTGACCGTGAAATGACAATTAGGTAGTGGTGAGCAAGGGATGGATTTATGAGTAAGCAAGTAAGCCGGGGGAGGGTGGTTATTTATAACCATTATCTATTTTTTACTTTCTGGATATATTATTATACAAGTTGTCCCATAATTAGCCACCCAACCTTTGAAGGTTATTCTTGCAGTTAAAACAAAAAACAAAAAAATTTTATGTGTACAGATCGTCTATCTCTTACCGTTATCCGTTTTGAATGTGATTTTTACAAAAGCTTAATATATGGAGTTATTTCAAATAAAATTACGAAAATTGTAATGACTGTTGATCTTTATGGTGTTCATATTCCATTTAAATTTAATTTTTCTTCAAATAGGTATTCTTTTACAATTTATGGTCACTAAAAATTATTTAAGTAAAAATTTTAAAGTGAAAAAAAGTTTAATAATTAATTTCTACGAATAATAATATAAAATCATTTGAGATCAAACTAATTACCTGAGAATTTTAATTATTACCTTATAGAAACGAAAATCTTCAGTCGGGAAATATTTTTGTTGTTTGATCCTATTATTTTTAAAATAATATTCTTCAAATTTGTTGTTCCATACAAGTTATTATTTAAATTTAGGTTATCAAGATATTTAGCTTCCAGGTTTTAGGTGGCCGACAATTTAAAAAGGATTACTGTACAAAAATGAAATTTAAAAGGTGTATATATGAACACTTTAAAGATACATACCAATTTTTATAATTTTATTTCAATTAACTTCATTTATATAATGTTCATTGTAAAAATCACACACAGAAAGACAGACGACTAATGGTAGGAGATTTGTACAAATGATAACGTTTGTTTGTTTTAACCCAAAGAATGACCTCCAGAAGTTTGGATGGGTACTTAGGGGACACCCTGTATAATTTAATCTCCATCACCACCAAACACGTAATTTTCTAATAATAAAAACGCATCATAACTGTTCCTATAATCAGATGGTTTTGAACACCCAAAGTGTTTAGACTGGATAGAGTAAATTGCTAATAGCTATAAGAAGGGGACAGTGTATAAATTAATCACCAAATGGATATCCTCATACTTGGTTAAGCACTGTCAGATATAATTAATATTTTATTAAATTTCATAACATGAATATTTGTTGAAATATCAACAAATATTTCAACATACGTTAATTAGATGTTATATCTTTTATTTTACACTTATTATGGTACATTATATTACATCTATGAGAATGTCTTTAATAATCACAGTTTGGAAACACCCTTTATATATTTAGAGCCAATACAAGTCGTCTATTGCAACTGGTAATTGGCCTAAAGGTCTGTTATAATTGGTTTGGTTTCCCAATAATTTCTCCACGTGTTATGGTTAGTAAATTGAATTACTGACATTGTTTGTACCGAGTCCCTACACGCTGAGTCAATTTTGGTTATTATTGCACAATTATTTTCCTGCCTTAGAGGAAAACACGGTCATTTAAGTTTTTATTATTCAATTAATTACTTTTCAACTAGCTATTCATTGCTAAATACGATGTAACTTATCAATTATTGTTATTATTTTTATCATTTTTAAATAACCAATCTTCAAAATATGATCTATTATTGATTTCGTATGAATTGATGAATATGAATGAGTTCATGTAGTCTTTGTTACAAACTAAAGCTGACAATTCCCAAAAATTTAAATACAAATGAACAGCCGGTGGCTATCAGCTGATCCCTTAAAGTTTTGTTGTTACTCTGATTAGAATCTAACAGACTATCTTTAGCTTATGAAGTTGAGCTCTAACAACTACGCTACCAACCTAGTTATCAAACCTAGATATTATATATATATATATATATATATATATATATACTATACATATATATAAAAATATATATATGTAATTTCCTTATATCCTTGTATATATAATAAACTGATGTCTTCATCACCACCAACTTCAATAATAAGTAATATGGCATGTAAAACCAGCTTAAGGGTGTTCGTCCGGGTTCTCAGTTTAGCGCTCTAAGGAATTAAGTTCTAGATGTTATCACAACTGCCACTAAGAGTAGTAAAGATCCTGGCTCACTAACGAACAAGCATTGTATTCACATTGTATTCCCTCTCTCCCGCTCATACCCTCTGCGTACCCCTCCCCGCAAATTCGACAAAAGGACATAACTTTCTCATTTATAGTAAACTCTAGCATATAGTTTTATATATATTATTAATCTACTTTTTTAATCAAAGATGACTGTACAAATGTCTGCTCAAATTTAGAAAAAAACATTTATAGAAAAATAATTGGTAACACTTTAAGAAAAAGGTTTTTTTTATATTTACTATATACTAGGTAGGTTGGTACCTTTTGTCCACTATATTCTCAAAATGTTAATAAAATATATCAAAATGAGTTATGCACGAAGGGTTAAATTAGTCACTTGGGCAGCCATATTTCCATAAAGACATTTTTAGAATTTTTTCCGTAAAACGTTTATTACTTACATGGATACTGACAAATTTATTCAAACAAATTTCAAAAATAACGTTCCATTGAACACAAAGTATAAATGAAAAGTTTTTAAAATAACTTTGTTTGAAATAGTTTCATTTACCAGTACGTTGTTTTTTCATTCAGTTGTTTCAAAACTATCATTGTGCGTGTTTTTTTTGTAACTTCTGTCTTGAAATTCTCAACGTTCAGCTGTTCATTCACGATTTCAAAATATCATGGCCTATTTCGGGTACATAAAAACATATTTGGATTCATACAATTTATTTTTACTTTGCAAGTTGTACTGAATGTAAAAGTTTAGTTACATATATCTGCTTTGTGTTTGGTACCAAAGCAACATTTGTGACTTTTAAAAAATTATGAAAGCCAAGTTTTTGTACCTTTTATAATACATTTTTGGGATGCTAAATATCAATATTTAGTCTAAATTAGGTGTCCATATAGTTAGTATCATTAATGATACATCAGTAAACACCGAGGCCGCCCATATATATCGCGCCACGGCAGTTACGGTTAGGTTAGGTTATCATAGCCTATTGTAGAATATGTTTTTACAAATTCTACTGACTGAAAAGTGGATTTCGACAGTGAAAATACGTTATTACAGGTTAATTCTACAATACAATAACCTAAACTAACCTAACCCCCCGATGTTCCCCAAAAACCTTAATCTTACGCTGGGCCAGGGTTATAATTATTTTTTTTTAATTTGAGCCCACCACAACTATAAAATAAAAACATACAAAATTTACTTTACATAAGAATTTCAGAATACTCTATATTTAAAAAAAGCTACGCTAAACTTCTTTCCTATTTTTTAGACTCACGTTTTCTCATTACACCCCCTTGGTGTATAACCCCGAAACTGATACCCCAAAAAACAAATTCTACTTCGTGAACCAGCACAACCCTTTATATTAAAGTACTATTAATCAAGCTTCACCGAAAATTCCACAGGGCATTTTAATATGTTCTATAATTTTAAAATGTCTCTAATTATCGAATACCAAACTTGATTTCAATTTTAATCCTTAACAAATACCTTTATCTTTTATTTTATGAATAGCAACTTATTTCAAAATTTTGGAAAAATCACTCAAAAATTATAAGTCGTATTTAAAATATACAAGTTTTATTTAAAAATTTTTTTCTAAATTGGGGAAGTCTTTTCAATTTATCAAAATAAAAATAAAGGAGGTCTTTTAAAACATGGATTATAAAACCTGGTCAAAGCACAGAAGGCACCCCAATAAGGTCCCCTTATTGGAAGGCAAAGTTAGCCTTTTTATAAGTTATCCCTTTTCAAAAAAGTTTTTTTCTGAAAAAACCATGAAAATTCTCCCCCGATTTTAATTTTTGTTGTACCAAACAAATTGAAAAATATTTCTTATTGGATTTCTTATTATGGTTTTCGAATCAAAAACATATAAGAGGAGAAAAAAAATTAATTATTTTACAAAATTTAAAGAAACTAAAAATCATGAAAATTTCGCACCAAAACTTTAAATTTCAATCTTAATAGATTCGACGCGAGATTTTGATATTTGTTTGTTGAAAATGCTTTTTTAACAATCATTAATGGAACCCCTTTGCATTATCCCAAAGGAAATTCCGTTATAAAAATCAACAAAGAAAAAATTTTCATTTTTAAGCCAACATTACAAAAGTTTTTACACCATAATTTATCTTCTACAAGAAAAACAAAAATAAGTATTATCCCTAAAATTAAATTATAAATTTAACCCTTAAAAAATCTTCCAAACCAAACCTAATTTTCATCCGGTCACGGCCAAATTCCCCAGGAAAGAATTTAAAAAAATTTTTAATTTATAAATTGTCCCCCTGAAATAATCTTTAGTTCATCCAAGTTTTTTAAAAATTAGATACACATTTGATACTGATACAAACCGAATATACAATAAGTAAAAACATGTGTTTTTTTAATTTTAATAAAAAATTTTGGAAATTCTCGAGGTTTTTTGGACTTATTTTTTAAAAAATTTTTAAAAAATTTTTTGGGTGTCAAGAGTTTTTGCACTTAAACCCCAAATTTCAAAAAGAAGAGCATTCTCCTAAAGAATGCTGCAAAAATGTTCCCCTTTACAAAACACAAAATCTAATTTTGGAAAATCAAACAATATGGCTGGGCATTTTTCGGTAGTTGGTTTTATATAAATTTAAAATATCTAATTGATTTTTGGAAAAAATTTCAACAAAATTTAAAAAAAACTTCAAACGCGTATTAGTTTTGGACCGGAAATTGCATAATAACATCCCTTTAAAGTTTCCGGAGTTAAAACGAACAAAAATTAAATAAATTTGCCTGGCCAAGTAAGGGTTTTTGTATTTTTCTCATATCGTTGTCGATAGAAAAAATTTTTGGGTTTGAAAAGGTTTAATAAGGTTTCCTTTTTAATCTGGCTTTTAACTTTTTTAAAAAAAAAAAAAGTTTTAAAAAAAATATTCCAAAATTATTTTTTTTTTAATTTTCTAAAAACCACAAAAGCCTTACTTATTTATTTGTCAGGGAAAAATTATTCCCAACTATTTAAAATGATTTTTTTCAAAAAAAATTAAAAAAAGATAAAATAATATGAAATTGAAAGTTATTTGTGTTTTTGGGTACTAAATTTTTCCCAATAGATTTAATTCATGAAAAAAAATTTCTTTTCTTTAATTTGAAAAATATTTTAAGATTTCCTTACAAATTTGGGGAATTTTATTGATAAATCCTTAAAGTTTTGAACCTTTTTATACCCTTCTATGGGTAAAGCATTTCAAAAAACATATAACACAGAGCAAGGCTTCTTTAAACCCACAAACTAATTTAAAAAAAATCAATTAAAAATTTTTATATATATAAAAAATTTTTATTTTATCATATTATATATAGAATTTTTAATTATTAATAATTGTAAAAAGGTGAAAGGGGAAATTCTTAATATTTGAAACATATGTTAAATATGATCTTGTATAGTTTAAAAACCAAATATTATTTTAATTATATTAGGATGCAAAAATGTAGCAAGTGAGTTGTAAATGAATAAAAGTTAAATTATTAACTAATTAGTAAAGTTATAAAGCCACTCAATTATACAAAATGCTTAGTGAAAAATTGCTTATGATAATCGAAGCTTAAAGAAAACTTACTTTTGTTATAAACTTTTAAAATATATTCAATAGAAGTAGCTGAGTCAAATTATTTATTTCCTTTTGAAAGTCCACTAAAGTTGTTATGTAAATGTTAAAAGTTTGAAAACATCTGAGGCAAGTGATTCCGAACTTTAGTTCTGGGTTTATTACAAGTTTGTTTTGTTCAAGTTCCATTGTTGTCAGTTTGTAAGAGTGTTATACTGTTTATCGACCGAATAGTTTTATAACTTAGAGTAAAAAAAATTAGAAAAACATGATATGGTCATCTGTTCCACTTAATAAATATAATTTCTTTTTTTAATATATATGTATATTTTTTAATACGAGTTTTCCATAAAAATTTACTATTAACTGATTTCCTAAATAAATTACATGATAAATTATATTTAAGTCTCTATTGAGCCAATATATGCTAAAATATCAATATTAACGTTTTTTTCACTTTAAATATACATGCTTGTTAATATACAGAAAATAAGCAAAGCCTTAGTATAAGCCATTGAAACCCTGCTGCAAGGAAACTTTAAACATAATCTAAATAAATTTAGTCTTAATGAAATTTTAATTGATCAAATTTTGTATGTTAACTAAATGCTTACTAAATAATAATCTAGATAAAATAGATCATTATTAAAATTCGGAAATGCGTAAATTAAGGGAGAAATATTAAAAAGTTTGTACTAAAAACGCAAAAATAGCTGAAAAATCAAGTCTCAAAACATAATTGATAAAGTGCCATTTTATATTTAGAATTCTTAAGGTAAATATTTAATCAAACAACTTATTAGGTGAAGGATTTTAAATCATATTTTTTTATTTTTAAATGTTAAAATTACTTACGTTAAATTGAGATAGAATATTTAAACGGTTAAAATACAATAATTGCGTATACTGTCGTTTTATTACGTGTTTTATTAACTTCACTGGTCAGCTGGTTTGTATGTATTTACATAAACTATTTTCAAGGAATGTGAGCAGGAAGTCTCAGATTACTAATGGACTCGACCCCTGGATCTAGGACTTCAAAATCGAAAACTTATTAATACTTTTTATTTTACTGTTTGCACACCAGTAACATAAAAAAAAAAATTATTACCAATACTTGATATTTATGTTGTTCATAGACATTATTATTTTTAATATAATGATCATATGATGAAAATTCAGCACAGGACAAATTATATTCCTAATGTACTATTTGGGTCATCGAAAATAAAATAAGTATTATATATTTACTATACTGTATAACTTTAGAGTAGGCCTTTATTTTTTACATTCATTATACTGAATCAGTAAAATACAAGCATACCTTATTTATTTTTTAAATAAATAAAAGTAACTTTGACTTTCATTAAAATGCATTTTTTTTTTGCTATGAAAATATGAGAAAAAGAATATACAATTATCAAGCAAGAAGTGGATGATTGTCATCATTCAAGCAATATTTCATACCTGTAGGGATCTATAAATATTCATTATAAATCTAGGGAGGATTGTTTACGAACCCTTGTCGAATTATATAAGTATAGATAGACTTAACGTACAGTCAGTAACACTTTTAAGATGTCATATTTTAAGGTAATCAATATTACCCTAATAAATTATATTACAAATATAAAAACTAGAAGAAATCTTTTTATGTAAGAGTCAATAGACTACGATTTCCCCCCTCATTTTTACCTCATTCAATGTCTCACTGCTCCAAACCTAGCAGAAAGAAATATTAATCTAGTGATTTGGCGTAGATCACTGAACATCTATCTAAATATTTGACCGTTTTGATAATACAGTTGTGGTATTCTGCGTGATGTTACTTATTAGATGGGTCATTTTCTTAAAACGTATTTCAGTTTTGGGACTTGGATAGTGGACCAAATTAGTAAGATTTTTTCTACAATGTGATTATTGCAAGTCATTGAGCTTTGTACCTTCTCTTCTTTAAAAAATCTTATTTTTAAACCTATAATTGATCTTGGATCACTTATGAAAAACTGACTATCTCTTTAGAATGCTGTAACAAAATTTCGGGGAAGTTTTTGAAAGTGAATTGTGAATTGAGATAAATCATTTATTTGTATGCTTTTATTTGTAGATGATGTAATATTTATGTTGAAAAAAGAATATCTGAAAAACAATCTATGATATCATAGATTACCATATTTGTTAGGTAATAAGATGATTGTACATAGTTGATATATTATGTAGTTATAAGATTTGATTTTTGGTATTTCCCATGTTCACTAAAGCCAAGAGAGAGAGAGAGGGTTATCTGCCCTTAGAATAAACATCACGCCACTCCAAATTCGAGCTCTCATTGGTGGTCAGGAATAAACTCACTTCAGGCGACGTTTTCGCGCCACACAACACACACTCACGCTTAGTCTCTCGCGGGTCTCGTTCCAACTCAACAATTAGTGATTTTGTGCCTCTTTAAATTCTAACTCTACCTCTTGTAATTCTCTCTAACTCTGTTGCTCATCCAGACCTTCAAGAACCTCGTTTGTGCGGTACGTGGTCGGTCTTCTGGACTTTCGAAACGCTCGTACTTCCGCGACTACTCTTCAGTACTTTAGAACTGTGACAAAGGAAGGTGGACTGGATTACCAAAAGTGTCTCCAACTACTCTTGTTGGATACGTGGTCAACCAATCTCTGTGGTGAGTCAATTCTCTCTAATTAATTATTTACGTCCTTAGTGTATTCCCCCGTCTGCTCCGGAAGAGCAGTGGTCCTCCGTGTTCATTAACAGAAACATTAACATTCTCTACCCGACAATATTATAACACGAAAGAATACAAAAAATCAAAATCGACATTATTTAATAGGTGAGGTTAGGACTTACAAGTATGTCCTTACCACTCATCTTTAATACGTAAGGATTTTGTCATACGGAAGTTATTTAGGTAATGCTAAAGATAATTGGGAATTTTTCTCGCTGAAAGGCAGTACCTGATAGTTAACTGCCTCAAATTTAACATTGAACAGAAAGAGTACAAGGGTGACGTAATAGAAAATTTTAATAAGTCATTCAATAAACCGAAGATTAAGGACGTTTGAGGAAAAAAATAAAATAGATTAGTTAGAGTGTTTAAATCTGTAAAACAACTCTAAAATATTAGAGGTTATAAACACTCAGGAAATAAAACATATCATTTAAAGGATTTTTTCCTGATTAATGGTAAGTAAAGATGAGCTATGGCCAAGCTTTTACGTTGAACATTCAATAGATGTATATGTAAATTTACAAAGAAACTCATCATTAACTTGGAAGATTAACACACGCATACCAAGTATGAGTAGATATTACGTCTAAAGAAAGATCAGCAAGGCAATATTTACGAACATTTTTTAAAAAGAATGAAATCCTTAAGCAATTTGCTGCAAAATTAAATGATCACGTGAGGTAAAATTAATATCCAGAAACAGTTTATTAATAGCTGTTAAATAAACACATGAGCACTTTAGAGTTAAGTGTAGTTACTATAAAACTATTTCCTTTTTGCAATTTGTAAACTTTATATATTTTTAATAATGAATCCACATTATGTAAAGAAGGGCACTCGTAAATAAATCATGCATTGAAACATCAATTATTTTATTATAATGAGATTACAATTAAATTCATTAGGAATCAAACTTGTCCTATATATATATATATATATATATATATATATATATATATATATATATATATATATATATATATATATATATATATATATATATCGTTTGTCATCATAGAACTATATTAAAAATAATAATAACTATGATCAACATGAATATGAATTACTGGTAATCACATTATTTGTTAACATTTTACGGGTATGCAAACGAATTTATAAAAATTATTTATAAGTTTTCGATTTGAAGTCCTAAATCCAAGGATTGAGACCATTAGTGATCTGAAACTCCGTGCTCACTCATTAATATAGTTTATATAAATACCTACAAACCAGCTGACCAGTGAAATTAATAGAACAATATATACGCAACTATTGCATTGTAACCATGTAAATATTCTATCCAATGTAACGTAGGTAATTTTAATATTTATCATTTGGTTAACATAGAGAATATTATACATTTAAATTTCTTGACAGATAAATTTAATTAAATTATGTTTTCAAAGTTTCCTTCCAATAGGGGTTCAATGTCTGATACAAAAGCTTTCAAATTTTTAAATATTAACAAGCATGTATATTTAAAAAACCCACGTACCCACCCATACAAGCACGGTGTTACTATTATATGTTATATTATTATATATACTATTAACTAATAATGTTATTTTTTTTATTATAACATTATTATAAATAGCAGCCCTAGGAATTACAACTTATCAACTGACAAGCATGTATATTTATTTTAAAGATCAAGAAACGTTATGATTGCTATATTAGCATATATTGGCTCTATATAGACTTGAAGATAATTTATTACGTAATTCATTTATCAAATCAGTTAAAAATACATTTTTAATGAAAAACTCACAGTTTTCAAAAAAAATCTAATAAAAAAAAATTTAATTTGAGAATTAGAACAGATGACCATATCATGTTTTCCAAATTATTTTACTCTAAGTTATATAACTATTCGGTCGATAAGCAGTAGAACACTCTTACAACCTGACAACAATGGAACTTGAACAAAACAAACCTGTAATAAACCCAGAACTAAAGTTCGGAATCACTTGCCTCAGATTTTTCCAAACTTTTAACATTTACATAACA
This sequence comes from Stictocephala bisonia, assembly GCA_035578905.1. Lineage (NCBI taxonomy): Eukaryota > Metazoa > Arthropoda > Insecta > Hemiptera > Membracidae > Stictocephala > Stictocephala bisonia. The sequence goes on along the minus strand of JAQJVL010000077.1, from coordinate 173,249 downwards.
ACTTTAGTGGACTTTCAAAAGGAAATAAATAGGTTGACTAAGCTGCTTCTATTGAATATATTTAAAAAGTTTATAACTCAATTACATTTTCTTTAAGCTTCGATATCATTAGCAATTTTTTACTAAGCATTCTGTATAATTGAGTTGTGTTATAACATTACTAATTAGTTAATAATTTAATTTTTATTCATTTACCACTCACTTGCAACATTTTTGCATTCTAATATAATTTAAATAATATTTGGTTTATAAACTTATAAGGCCTTGAGTTTGTTCATTAGATGTTTAAAGTTTACAAAAATCATACCTATTGTCTTGAAATGGTACCTACGAAGTTAGAAAAAGGCAATGATATAATTTCCAATACAGGTTTCAGTTTCAATTAAGGTTTGTAGCATATATATGTTAGGTGTGATAACATCGGACCGGACAGTAAGTGACCTACGTGTTATATTTAGCGCATGTAGGGGTTCAAGCGGCAGAGGGGAATCGTTCCACCGCTGAACTGCCTTACTTCACGGGTGTGACTAACTTACACCTTTAAGCGATTAACTTCTTTAACAGTGATTAGTTAAAAAAAATTAATGAACCGTAATAGTTTGTTTAATTGCTATTTATTGTTTCAATGTAATTAATTGTGTCATTGATCATAATAATTATCAGATAAAAAGTAAATATTGATTTTTTTTAACGTTCTAAGCTTGATTCGATGGTGGCAGTCAAACCAAGAAATGGTCACTGCTGCTATTATGTAATGATTGGGGCTGGTTACTGTGCCACCATCTCGCGGCCTTCTGTCATCGTGGTTAGCATGCCATTTCTTAAATGGAATAATACAGTGAGAGCAGAGAAGGATTCTGTATAACGTGCACTACTCAGTGCTCTCACTCGCAGTAGTGCGTTCAAGAGGTCGTTTTCCAAGTGGATATGTGTTGGTTATTTGGAGCCCATCTGTGTTCAACCATATTCATCAACTATGTATTTCAGTCACATGAGAGTAAGAGTTATTACAAGGTATCAGTTAGTTCTAATTAAGGTTTGTGTCATAAATGGTTAATTTAGTTAGTTAACATTAGTTAGGTGTGGTGTGTTGGTATATTGCAGCTAACCTGTGGTCAGTCGACTTCATCAACTATGTATTTCAGTCACATAGGAGTGAGGGTAATTACAAGATATCAGTTAGTTCTAATTAAGGTTTGTGTCATACATAGTTAATTTAGTTAGTTAACATTAGTTAGATGTGGTGTGTTGGTATATTGCAGCTAACCTGTGGTCAGTCGACTTCATCAACTATGTATTTCAGTCACATAGGAGTGAGGGTAATTACAAGGTATCAGTTAGTTCTAATTAAGGTTTGTGTCATACATAGTTAATTTAGTTAGTTAACATTAGTTAGATGTGGTGTGTTGATATATTGCAGCCAACTTGAGGTCAGTCAACTTCATCAACTATGAGTTCCAGTCACATAGGAGTGAGGGTAATTACAAGGTATCAGTTAGTTCTAATTAAGGTTTGTGTCATACATAGTTAATTTAGTTAGTTAACATTAGTTAGATGTGGTGTGTTGATATATTGCAGCCAACTTGAGGTCAGTCAACTTCATCAACTATGAGTTCCAGTCACATAGGAGTGAGGGTAATTACAAGGTATCAGTTAGTTCTAATTAAGGTTTGTGTCATACATAGTTAATTTAGTTAGTTAACATTAGTTAGGTGTGGTGTGTTGGTATATTGCAGCTAACCTGTGGTCAGTCGACTTCATCAACTATGAGTTCAGTCACATAGGAGTGAGGGTAATTACAAGGTATCAGTTAGTTCTAATTAAGGTTTGTGTCATACATAGTTAATTTAGTTAGTTAACATTAGTTAGATGTGGTGTGTTGATATATTGCAGCCAACTTGAGGTCAGTCAACTTCATCAACTATGAGTTCCAGTCACATAGGAGTGAGGGTAATTACAAGGTATCAGTTAGTTCTAATTAAGGTTTGTGTCATACATAGTTAATTTAGTTAGTTAACATTAGTTAGGTGTTGTGTGTTAGTATATTGCAGCTAACCTGTGGTCAGTCGACTTCATCAACTATGAGTTCCAGTCACATAGGAGTGAGGGTAATTACAAGGTATCAGTTAGTTCTAATTAAGGTTTGTGTCATACATAGTTAATTTAGTTAGTTAACATTAGTTAGATGTGGTGTGTTGATATATTGCAGCCATCTTGAGGTCAGTCAACTTCATCAACTATGAGTTCCAGTCACATAGGAGTGAGGGTAATTATAAGGTATCAGTTAGTTCTAATTAAGGTTTGTGTCATACATAGTTAATTTAGTTAGTTAACATTAGTTAGGTGTTGTGTGTTGGTATATTGCAGCTAACCTGTGGTCAGTCGACTTCATCAACTATGTATTTCAGTCACATAGGAGTAAGGGTAATTACAAGGTATCAGTTAGTTCTAATTAAGGTTTGTGTCATACATAGTTAATTTAGTTAGTTAACATTAGTTAGGTGTGGTGTGTTGGTATATTGCAGCTAACCTGTGGTCAGTCGACTTCATCAACTAAGTATTTCAGTCACATAGGAGTAAGGGTAATTACAAGGTATCAGTTAGTTCTAATTAAGGTTTGTGTCATACATAGTTAATTTAGTTAGTTAACATTAGTTAGGTGTGGTGTGTTGGTATATTGCAGCTAACCTGTGGTCAGTCGACTTCATCAACTATGTATTTCAGTCATATAGGAGTGAGGGTAATTACAAGGTATCAGTTAGTTCTAATTAAGGTTTGTGTCATACATAGTTAATTTAGTTAGTTAACATTAGTTAGATGTGGTGTGTTGATATATTGCAGCCAACTTTAGGTCAGTAAAATTCATCAACTATGGGTTCCATTTACATAATAGTGAGGGTAATTACAAGGTGTAAGTTAGTTCCAAATAGTTACTGATATATATATATATATATATATATATATATATATATATATATATATATATATATATATATATATATATATAGTACCCTTACCCCATATTCTATCCTTTTTTACATTGATAAACTCCTTGGGAAATCTATATCTGTACTGAGATGTTGTGGACTTAAAATTAAAAGATATTATTATTATTGATTTTTATTATCACATGTTTTCAGTTGGATAGAGGCTTGTTTTTGCAGCATCAAAGGAAATTCTAAAGCGTCAACTTTCATTAATTAAAAAATTATTGTTTGTATTGTCATTTTACATTTTTACTAATCATAATTTATTACTATGTGGCTTATCTTATAGATATGGGTGAGTATGTTATGCAAATTAGTGTGACGAGAGTAGAAGAACAAGTTTAGTCCTTGTTCCTTAGAAAGAGTACTTAAAAAGATTGACTGCACCTCAGAAAGAGCCATCTGGAATAGCTTAATATCCAGGGATACCAAGGGACCTACGTGGAATCAGAACCATGTAGTATTAATCTGATTTTTAGCTAATTGACAAGCCTTATACTCAGTTCTCTTACCTACACATTATATATACCCTGAATTCCACCCAACCTGGACACCCCAAACTTTTCTATTACTGTCCACATTGATGGCAGCCATTGAGTAGCTGCCACGTCAATATTAACAAGACCAAACATGGAACCTATCGCCAACAATCTCTACAACATTCTCCCAAAATACCTAAATTACAGATCTGCGCTCTACATTTATTCAATGCTAAATTTTGTTCAGTTCTCCTGGTTAGTTAAAAATAAACTAAATGAACAGCTTTAGGTTGAGGAGAAATTAATTTAATTTATGGTCCCATTATTTGAACGAAGTTATAGGTTACAATCAGATCTCATTATTTATTCAATTAAACACTTGTACCGTGTTCTGTTAATTAGTTTATAATTTATGTTCTAATATAATTGAAGGCGTAAAACAACAAAGAAACCTGATTTACAAAACATGTTTTGCATATAAAATTTAGGAGGAAAGTTGATATTCTAAAGTTAAATCGGTTGTGGTAATGTAAAATTTATTTGTGCTAAACTCTACAACAATAGACGCAACATAATTTAGTACCATAATGGTGTTGGGAACACAATTATTCATCTCAATTACACTTTATATTCACAGCAAATTCTGTAACAAACAGCTGTTCTGTGTTGGCTGTCACAGTCGTATCGTAAATCAGACAGTTATGATTTCCCATCGTGCACAGCTGGTAGAACAGCGTGTTTTTTTAACCTTTTCTTAACATTATTTTTTTCACCTCTTTTATTTATATTACGATAATCTATAGTTAAAAGAAACATTGAAAACAAAGCTTTACTCAACATATTTTAAGCCATGGAACTTCAAATGAGGCCATTTTTTCTCTACCAACATTATTAAAGTTCAGGCACAGAAAGAAATAAAAGAGAAATTTTCATTAAAAAAAATATTAAGGTCTATTTTATGTTTTTTAAATAACTAGTAATTTATATTTAAATTTAAATGGAAGTTTTATTTTATCAGGTGAAGGGAACCAGGATAAATCTGTCTAACAAAACCTGTAAGGGGCATCCAACATCTAACATCCGGGGACAAACGGCCTAAAGGTAACTTTCGAGATTGGCGATCCCAACCTTGAACGCAGCCTAGCTGTCTAGTCACTGGTGGTGTTTCAAAAGTCACCTTTAAACCGTTTGTATTTAGGTTAAGTTTTAGAGAGGGCTTCTTATCCCTAAATTCACCTGTTAAAAAAGGAATTCTTTAACTATTAACTCTAGCATTCCAATAGCCAATGCACAAGTACACCATATGTTTTCTGAGACAGAAAATGTAACAATACTAACAAACCCTACACATTCATGCCTCAGATGTTAACACAAAAATATTATGACGGGGAATACAGCCAAATTAGCCATAAAAAGGTAAAATGTCCATAAAGTAACACGCCTGCATACAAGGATCAAATTTGTTTTTAAAAGGCGAGTTCAAAGAAAGGTGGAACATGGAACAGACTTTTCGTTGAATGGTGGTAGTAAATTAGCTGAGAGATTCAAACCCGTATGCAAGGAGTTACTGGACAAGTACTGAAAACCAAGGATATGATGTAAACTGACTGCAATGTGAAATAGGATAAATGGAAGGAATTGTAAATCCTGTATATGATGTCAAGTTGGCATGGTATTTGTAAAATTTCCTCCTCCCTTCTGGGAAAGAGTGGGAGTCCATGCTGGGACAGTGAATGTGAAGTTTAAGCTAATAATTTGACTGTGTATTTCCCAAAGTTCAATGTTTCCTATAAATGGAGAAAAGACTGGAGGTCACAGGCTATCACATGAACCAGTAAGGAAAATTGTACTTATTATAGCCACAGAATTAAAGTTGTGAGCCATGTGTTTTAAGAATAGCTTTATATTTAACTTTTATATTTCAAACACCAAAATTGATTTCGTATATTTATCTTACCATAAAGGGGAAAGGCTGTGACTTTGAAAGAATACAAAAGTTGAGTATTTGAATTTCCAAAAGTATTGTATGAACTCATCATTCTTTGATTGAAATAGGGATGCGCCATCTTAAAATATTTAACTTGATCCTAATATCTAAAAACATGTTAGTTAATTTATTGAATTTTAACTGTATAGTATCTGTTTCACACGTCTAGCAGTACAAATTAAATAATCCTTTCTTCTTTTAGTAGTAATAAAAACAAAAACTTAAAACGCCCTACCAAAATATAAAAATTTGAACAAATTAAAAATATATTTAAATATACATTTAATGGTTGAGGTAGTTAAGTCGCACTCCACAGACGTTACATTGGGTTATTTGATCTAACAGAACGTACAACTGCTGACAATGGAGTACAATTCATGACAGATACACTTTATATTCACAGTTACCTCTGTGACGTCATAGTCCTATCATAAATCAGACGGTATGTCTTCCAGCTATGGCAGCTACTACACTTTGACAGAGTAAATCTATCAAATGTCATTGATTATAATATAGTAATTATAATACGGACGGAGAAGAAAGAAACAGAGGACGTATCTAATAGTGCGCTAAATGTGTTTCGATCGGTTATTTATCCTGTTTGCCATGTGATAGCAGGGCCGGTACCTTGTCAGTACCTCACTTACCCCCCCCCCCCCACCATCAAGGATAAATGTACTCAAAATTATTACTTCTTATCTATAATAATGTAAATTGATTATAATCTACAGTATATAAAACAAACACGGAGGCGTTCACTGCAGCTATAAGAAAGCTTTATATGTTTTTCTTTGTCTCTTTGACTTATAAAAGTATTTTGTGCATGAAATAATCTATTAAAAGGGATTTATTATACATATACACTAAAGGGCCCATGCGAAGTTAGAAACAAACTCATCCTTAGCAAAAAAAAAAAAAAAATAATAATAAGCTATAAAGACATGAATCGTATTTACACTCTATTAAATTTAAGCTTTTATATATTTTTTATATGAATACGCTGTTTGTTTTAGATTAATTTAATATTTTGCATGAATAATAAGCATAATACATTAGTATTCTTATTTGTTTGCAAGATTTAGTAAAATGATAAAGTATTAAATTTAAATAATATTTAGTATCTTTTTTTTGTGTAAAGACATACAAGTATGAATGAAAAGTTATGCATTTCCATCACCCTAATGCACGTTATCCTAAGCCCATAGACACTCTGTTATCTCCTAGGTACATCATTTTTAATTTTTCCCTAAAGTAGGAGGCTAAATTCATATTTTAGTCGGATTTATACGAATTATCTTTAAATTGTTACATTCAGGACTGTGATAGTAGTAATTTATTTTTATTCACTAATTTAGATTTATACACAGAATAACATTTGTATTCATTGATAACATTCTTGGGAATAAATGACTACATTTACAAGCCTATGTGGCCAGTAAACAGTTTTACATAAAATTCATGTAGATTACAAAACTACTGAATTGCCAAATTTAAATCAAATAAATAGGGTAAATGAGTCCATTACTAACAAAATTACATCTTAAATTCTAGATTTCAGTAATGCATTTTAAACATAAAAGTCTAATTATCTAAACGCTTGCACAATATAACATTGTAAACAATTGTAACCAAACAATTCATCATTTAAACTAAAGAAACAATCATTAAATAACCATCTTGGTGCACGAATTCGTCAAAATTAGTCTTGTGATTTTGAAGGAAGGCTTTTAAGTTTGCACAACGTTTTACAATATGTATTAACAAATTAAAAATGTAGTTAGGTCCAATTGTTTTTCATAGAAGTCCTAAAAATGAAGGGAATTAAAATATTTAAATTAATCTACTTCCCGTAGTACGTAACACATTTTAGCACCATATAATGTCCCAAAGAGTTTGTTTTTGATGTGAAACATTCCGGTTTTTTAAAACAGTTATCCTTGCGTTATAAATGATTTTAAAAGATTTGCGAACTGTATGAGTTAAAAAAAAACGAAAATAACATATATTTCGTTATTTTCTATCACTGTTTTGAATAGATTCACTACCACTAATTGTGTTAGTGTGATATTCTTTACATTAATACAAATATATAAAAAATACTATTTTTTTCTAATTACAATCAAAATGGTTATTTTAAAAGAAATAAATTAAACAATCAATAATTTACTAGAATGGCTAATACAATTTTAAAACTCATACAGAAAACCTCCATTAATTGAAATCATTTATGTTATTATTAAATATATCAAACATTGTTTAGGAACTTAAAACTATACTATTTTACTAATTTGTTTGGGATTGGTAAACAACGCTTTGCTAGTAAATTAAAATATAAAAATATTAAATAATTAACGTTGAAGTATCACAGACCTGAAAAAACGTAAATGACCTCACAACTTAGTTACCAGAGTAGCATGGTTTCAAGTGTTCTGCATGAGACAAATGAGGCCACTTGTGTGGGCAGTGACCACACCACTTGACGGATTGTCTTGTCCAGTCATACTGGACAGAAGATGGAACTTGAAATACTGACGTTAATTCATCTCTTCTAGTAAAAAAACATTTTTTTTCAATATATTTTCTTTAAAACAAACTTTGACTTAGATAATAAGTTTTAATTTGTAATTCTAATCATTATTTCTCATCAATATTTGGACTATTAAAAAAATCCACTATACTTAATTGTTTGTCTAACCGAACCTAATAATAACAATATGTAAATGAAAGACATAAATATTTTTCATTTTTTCTACCTAAATAAAAATATCGTATGGTTTGTTATCAGTTACTATTTATTAATAATTTTGAAGAAGCTGTGATATGTATTAATCTCCAGGCCTACCAAGCTGGAGGTTGGTAGGCCTGGCTCTACTTGTAAACACGGTCGATGTCGTGCTCCTAAGTTTTATTATTGATTAAAGTAGTTTATTTGTGTTTTTAACGTATTCAATAGTGTAGTGACCCTCAGTTATTAACTAATAATATTCCGCATCTTTAATGTTGGCGAATTTCATTTTATTACGTAAGTACTGCAGATAATTTATACACAGTTAGTTTCAAGGTTAGACTTGAATATCTGCAGTACTCCCTCGTTGTTATACTCAGTTAGCGCCACAACTATTGATTGACAATACTGACTCCAATTCTTATCAGTTGACGTAGAGAAACCGATATCGCCTCTGCTCAGAACTCAGAAGATAATCAGTTCGAATCCGCCTTACGGCATTTGTCTTTTTTGCCCATGTAATTCATTTAAATGTAAATAATAATTATAATTTTAATAATATAAATACAAATTATTTAGTTTTAAATTGTTTCATATTTCTAAGTGAAATATTCTCATATAATCAATAATGTCTTTTGTTTTGGAAAATGTGAAGAATGGTAAAGATATGATTTTGTATAACAGTAATAAATACCGTGAATCATACTCAGTAAAAAATGGTGACATAGTCTGGAGATGCCTTGGGAAAACGTGTAAAGCATCCATAAGAACAGATCAAGGAAAAAAAGCTATTTATATTGCTAACCAATTACATAGTGGGCCGCATCCTGTTACAATGAGAGCCCTCACACCACCTTCAACACACATCAATAGGCGCTTGGATTGTAGAAACTCCTGAAAGTGGGAAAACTCATACACCTACTGGTTCCCAATGCCTAAGTACATCACAGAATGATTGCTCATCACCTGTGGTACTCACACCCGAGACTATACCATCATTGGAAACTCAGACACCGTCACTGACAGAGCTATTGTCACCATACATTACATTAACTCCTTCCACGCCAACATTCTCGAAATTTGAGGAAGAAAACTCATATCTAAGACAGAAAGTAGCTGAGCTAGAATACATAAAAAAAGCATTAACCGACAAGATAATAACATTAGAAAAGCAATTAATCGAGCTAAATACCAATATAGGCCCGGAAAAATGTACAACTTCATCACAAACAGAAGAAATAAGCTTAAACAAAATTGTAATAAATGAACACACAACAAACATTAATTTAAAAAAAGACCAAGTGAAGAAGAAAACATCAAATAACACATCTCAAAATGGAAAATTCGACTTTAGTACACTCAAAGGCATCCGTATAATAGAAGCTGATATGGGTGACGTCATCCAAGACTTAAAAAACAACACATCCATAGCATTTGCTCATGCAATTTCCGGTGATTTCCACCATCACAGACAAATGACTGCTGGTGTAGCTACAAAGTTTAGGGATGGGTTTGGTAAACCTAAAGCTAAAGATTGCCTAACTAAATCATTAGCATACCAACAAATAGACGGTGGTGCGGCTGTATATAGTTTGATAACCAAAGCGGAATATAATGGAAAACCATCTAAGGAAGAGTACAATTTAGCCTTCGAAGACTTTACACAAGAATTTAAAAAGAAAGGGTTAAGGACTTTAGTATGTTCTGTATGTAAGTACGACTATGTACTGGCGCCGGTGAATGACCGCAGTGACGACAGCCAGGAGGGCGGCGCACACTGGTCATTGCTGATATACACCAAGGACACGGATACATACTACCACCTAGACAGCCTTGAACCCTTAAACAACAACCATGCGGAGCAGTTGGCAGCTCGACTTAGCGGAGACCCCTGTGTCAGTGTGGTGCGACTCAAATGTTGCCATCAGAAATCAAATGTTGAGTGTGGTGCTTACATGATGAATTTTATAGATATAGTTTGCTCTCTAATTAGAAATAAATTACCAATCCACGATGACCGCTGTTTCATGCAAGCTTTTTCAATCAACAAAATTTACAATACAATTGATTTGATTAAGAAAAACAACAAAGTAGAAAACAAAGTAGTATCAAAAAAAGTTATTCTATTAACAGATAGCCATGGCCGTGATCTACGTCACTCGTTACAGGAAAAGCTGGGCTGTAAAAATTTAGTTACTAGTGTTGTGAAGCCTAATGCTACTTTAGAGATAGTGACGAGTGGCTTAGAATACGAGGCTTCCAAACTAGGTAGCAACGATCATTTAGTGATATTGGGAGGTACAAATAATATAAGTAATACAAATAAATTTGAGGTACAACATTGTGTAAGAGAAATAGCAAGCAAAACAAAACACACTAATGTAATACTTTGTACCATCCCTCTTAGATACGACAGACCCGACTTAAACAATAAAATTAGACAGATTAATATAAATCTTATAATAGAATCTTTAAAATATGACCACATAAAACTAGTATCATTATCTAATATGCATGTAAACAAGTATACTTATAAAGGTATTCACCTAAACAAATGGGGAAAGGATAAGCTGTGTCATTTAATTGTTAATAAAGTAAAGGCACCGTTTTTAAACGAACAATAAATGACAAAGAAAGATTATCTGCTAGCATGAAAAATCACAATTTAATTCAGTCAAATAATGAAGAAAATAAACACAAAAAAACTAATATTATAAAAATATTTCATCTTAATATTCAATATATCAGGGATAAAATTGATTTACTTCATATATTTTTGCAGAAAGAACAACCTGATATCGTTGTAATAAGCGAACACGGCCTAAAGAAGGCTGAGTTATATAGTATTAAGTTTCATGAATACGAAGTAATTTGTGATTTTTCTAGGCTTAACCATAAAGGTAGTGGAGGTGTATTTGTTCTTGCAAAGGGTAACTTATTTTTGAATAAATTGAATGTAAATTGCTTCTGTCAGGAAATGATATTAGAAACAGCAGGAGTTGAAATATGCAATAAAGAGGGAAACAATTTAATTTTAATTGGTGTATATAGACCACCATGCTATTTAAATGTCAATTCTTTTTTTGAGAATATGTATAATCTTTTATCAAAACATATTTCTAATAAAAATAAATATTGTTTAATTATTGGTGATTTGAACATAGATTGGTTAAAAGATAGCTGTGTTACAAAAAGATTGAAAGATTTAATGAATGAATTTAATGTAATCCAATATGTTGACTCACCTACAAGAGTTACAAGCTCCTCATCCACGTTGATTGATCATGTAATTTCAAATGTTGATAAAGAGATGTTGCAGGTTGAAGTAATTGGTACGGGATTATCAGATCATTTTGGGCAAATAATAAATTTCAGATTAAACAATCGCACTCTCAACACACGTAATAGCAACCAAAACAGTTTCACTCTACGTAATACTTGCAAAAATAATCTAAACTCTTTAAATAGTATATTATCTAAGGAAACATGGAATATACATCAAGGGAGCTTACATTCCGAAAAACAATTTGAAAGATTTTTAAATGTCTTCAACTATAATTTGTCACTAACTTGTCCGTTAAAAAAGGGGAGAATAGGGAATAAAACTAATATAAAATCTTGGGTAACAATAGGCATCCGCGTCTCATCACAGAAGCTCAAAGAATTAGACATGCAAAAAAGACAAAATAAATCTACAGAATTCATAAATTATTATAAAACATATAAAAGAATATATAGGAAGATCATAAAAGTAGCTAAGGCACGATACTTATACAAACGACTGAGTACGAGTAACAACCTGTCAAAAGATGCGTGGAGGTTAATAGACACAGACAGGAAAAGCAAAACGGTTCAGTTCCCTTCTGATATGCCAAGCCCAGAGTGTTTCAACAATTACTTTGCAAATCTAGGTAAAGAAAAACAAGCACTGATAACAGAACCCAAGCTACAAACAATGAATGATGTACATAGTCCAAATACATTCAGTTTAAACCCGACAGATCCAGTAGAAATTTATAACATTATTATGAATTTAAAAAATAATAACTCGGCCGGATACGATGGCATAACTCACAGGGTTATTCGCCATTGTGCAAGCAACATTTGTAAACCTCTTTCAGATTTAATTAATTTATCATTTTCTGAAGGCTTATTTCCACAGGAACTGAAGCAGACAATAATCCGTCCAATATTTAAAAGTGGAAAGAGTGATTCCCCAGAAAATTGGCGACCAATTGCAAACGTTTCGACATTTTCAAAGATTTATGAGCATGTTTTTGCGCGTAGATTGTTAAATTTTTTGTCTGAACATGACTTAATATGTAAAGAACAATTCGGATTTGTACAGGGGAAAAATACAACAGATGCCATGGTTAATTTTATTTCTAAAGCTATTATAGCCTTGGATAAGAAATGTAAAGCTGTAGGTGTTTTTTTAGATTTGCAGAAGGCATTTGATTGTCTCGATCATGAAATACTCTTCGATAGACTTTACAATCTGGGGATACGTGGAATACCCTTAGACTGGATCAAATCATTTTTAATGTCAAGGACTCAAAGTGTTCAATTAAAAGACGCATGTTCAAGTGATATAGAAATCAATTTCGGTATTCCTCAAGGCTGATCAAGACTGTCCTAGGTCCCATTATATTCGTCTTATATATAAACAGTATAACAAAATCAGTGAACAATTTAAATGTAACAATGTATGCTGATGATGTGGCTATACTCATCAAAAACAACACTCTCGCCGATTTAGAAATAGATAGTCATCTTCAACTCACTAATTTATTCCAATACCTAAATATTAATAATCTACACGTAAATCCAGCTAAAACCAGTTGCATACATTTTAAAAACTATAGAATTATTGATACAAATCCGTTGATTATTATGAATGAATTTGAGCTTCCATTCCAAACTGAAACGAAATACCTTGGCCTAACGTTTGACCAACACTTTACGTGGACCTCACACATAGACAGTATTTGTTCAAAATTATCGTCACAATTATTTTTGCTAAATAGATTCTCTAATTATGGTAATTTTTTCATTATGAAACTAATTTATATGGCACTAATAGAATCAAGATTGAGATATGGAATTATTCTCTGGGGCTCTGCGTCCCATACTGCATTAATACGAGTGTTCCGTTTGCAAAAAAGGGCAATCCGCGTAATGGCTGGTGTAAATAGAAGAACTTCTTGTAAAGAAATCTTTAAATCATTTAAAATATTAACTTTATCATCTCTGTACATATATGAAATGATCATATTTTACAAATTTAAAATTTCAAAATTTCAGACCGGTTCAAATATACATAACTATAGTACAAGATTTTGTAATCAACACAGGCAGTCATCTCATAGATTGGAGTTGACAGCTTCACTTCCCCAGAATATAGGCCCTAAGTTGTTTAATAGACTGCCTAACCATATAAAACAGCAAATATGCGAAAAGCAATTTAAATCTTCCCTGCAGCACTTCTTGTTAAGTGGAGCTTTCTACACTGTTGAAGAATTTCTAATGGAACAATAGGTTTTATTAATGACAAATATGTAAACAAATATTATTAATTAATAGAAATTTAATTTAAGCTATAACAACCTAACATTAATTGTTATATCATTTTTATACATGACCATTGTAATACAATTGTATAATTGTCCACTACAAAATAAATATATTTTGATTTGATTTTGATGTATTTAGATAAAGATACAAAAGTTATGTTGTTTAGTAATAAGAATAATATCTCCTGTCACAAAGCTAAATCCATCAAGTTATTTCTAGACTTGCGCTACTGATTCTATTTATGCTGGATAATTTCTCCGTAAAACAGCGCAGGGGACTATGTAACTATGTGATCCATTGTTTGGATAGACTCCCCACAGTCAAATGACTGATCTAGTGTCAATCTCCATTTACACTTCCAATAGTTATATTTTCCTACGTCAGTTCGGAACCGTTTTAACAGTGTCCACTCCCTACAGGTATTGACGGATCGTTAAAAAGAAAATTATTTCTTCAATAAAAATTTAACAGTTATACACTATGACCCAGCTAGTATTGGATAAGACATTTGATGTACTCAACTGAAAAGCAGTACGTAGAGGTGGGTTTGGATATTTTAACATAGATTTAAAACATACACAGTGTTTTAAATCGATGACATTTAATTTAAAAGTGACCATTCTGACGTGGAGATCCTTTGTAATAGGGAGGTACGGGGCATTCAAGATCTTATTTAAGTAGTACCTCTGATCTCTCTCTCTCTCTCTCTCTCTCTCTCTCTCTCTCTCTCTCTCTCATCTCTCTCTCTCTCTCTCTCTCTCTCTCTCTCTCTCTCTCTCTCTCTCTCTCTCTCTCTCTCTCTCTCTCCTCTCTCTCTCTCTCTCTCTCTCTCTCTCTCTCTCTCTCTCTCTCTCTCTCTCTCTCTCTCTCTCTCTCTCTCTCTCTCTCTCTCTCTCTCTCTCTCTCTCTCTCTCTCTCTCTCTCTCTCTCTCTCTCTCTCTCTCTCTCTCTCTCTCTCTCTCTCTCTCTCTCTCTCTCTCTCTCTCTCTCTCATCTCTCTCTCTCTCTCTCTCTCTCTCTCTCTCTCTCTCCTCTCTCTCTCTCTCTCTCTCTCTCTCTCTCTCTCTCTCTCTCTCTCTCTCTCTCTCTCTCTCTCTCTCTCTCTCTCTCTCTCTCTCTCTCTCTCTCTCTCTCTCTCTCTCTCTCTCTCTCTCTCTCTCTCTCTCTCTCTCTCTCTCTCTCTCTCTCTCTCTCTCTCTCTCTCTCTCTCTCTCTCTCTCTCTCTCTCTCTCTCTCTCTCTCTCTCTCTCTCTCTCTCTCTCTCTCTCTCTCTCTCTCTCTCTCTCTCTCTCTCTCTCTCTCTCTCTCTCTCTCTCTCTCTCTCTCTCTCTCTCTCTCTCTCTCTCTCTCTCTCTCTCTCTCTCTCTCTCTCTCTCTCTCTCTCTCTCTCTCTCTCTCTCTCTCTCTCTCTCTCTCTCTCTCTCTCTCTCTCTCTCTCTCTCTCTCTCTCTCTCTCTCTCTCTCTCTCTCTCTCTCTCTCTCTCTCTCTCTCTCTCTCTCTCTCTCTCTCTCTCTCTCTCTCTCTCTCTCTCTCTCTCTCTCTCTCTCTCTCTCTCTCTCTCTCTCTCTCTCTCTCTCTCTCTCTCTCTCTCTCTCTCTCTCTCTCTCTCTCTCTCTCTCTCTCTCTCTCTCTCTCTCTCTCTCTCTCTCTCTCTCTCTCTCTCTCTCTCTCTCTCTCTCTCTCTCTCTCTCTCCTCTCTCTCTCTCTCTCTCTCTCTCTCTCTCTCTCTCTCTCTCTCTCTCTCTCTCTCTCTCTCTCTCTCTCTCTCTCTCTCTCTCTCTCTCTCTCTCTCTCTCTCTCTCTCTCTCTCTCTCTCTCTCTCTCTCTCTCTCTCTCTCTCTCTCTCTCTCTCTCTCTCTCTCTCTCTCTCTCTCTCTCTCTCTCTCTCTCTCTCTCTCTCTCTCTCTCTCTCTCTCTCTCTCTCTCTCTCTCTCTCTCTCTCTCTCTCTCTCTCTCTCTCTCTCTCTCTCTCTCTCTCTCTCTCTCTCTCTCTCTCTCTCTCTCTCTCTCTCTCTCTCTCTCTCTCTCTCTCTCTCTCTCTCTCTCTCTCTCTCTCTCTCTCTCTCTCTCTCTCTCTCTCTCTCTCTCTCTCTCTCTCTCTCTCTCTCTCTCTCTCTCTCTCTCTCTCTCTCTCTCTCTCTCTCTCTCTCTCTCTCTCTCTCTCTCTCTCTCTCTCTCTCTCTCTCTCTCTCTCTCTCTCTCTCTCTCTCTCTCTCTCTCTCTCTCTCTCTCTCTCTCTCTCTCTCTCTCTCTCTCTCTCTCTCTCTCTCTCTCTCTCTCTCTCTGGAGTAGATATATTTGTACAGCACTGGGAGGCAAATAAATAAAGTTGCTATGATTTTGCCACCAATAGCTCTCACGGCACTATTAAGTTGGACATAAATTGCTGTAGTATGTACGTATTCAGTAGCTAAATATACCAGTGACAAAGCACCTGTGTGCAACACGTGTAGTTGGCTCTCCAAGTTGTTCCAGCAATATGATGCAGTATTTCCCTTGGTGTTGATGTTAGCTGCTGTTTTTTTTTTTTTTTAAATATGGCTTTTAACCGTCAGCGATTGATCTAACTTTACTCCCAGGTACTGTGAATGATCATTATAATGGGGTTCTCCACCATTTAAAAAGATGTTCAATTTTCGATTAGCCATTCTTTAACTTAGGCAGAAGCCGGAAACTTCGGTTTTTTATGGGTTAGGATTCAGCTTCCAGGTTCTAAAACATTCTTAGAATGCTGCAAGATCACTTGTGAGTGTTTCTTCGGTAGCTGTGAAGCCATTGTGTTCGTAAGCTAAGCAATATCGTCTGCATGCATAAACCTTCTGGTCTTGGTGATTCGAATGGTGGTATACAGTGGTATACACTTTTAACAAAATCGGAGCAAGTACAAACCACTTTGGCAGACCATAATTTAGATTCTAAATGAGCTTTCTTCACGACCGAGATAAATATTACTATACTGGCATTGATTAGTAACTCCAAAAGCTACAAAAGTAAGGAACGGGAAAGGAGGCTTTAACATGTTAAAAACAAAAATTTGTTCCATAATGTGTCGTAAGCCACTCTAAGATCAACAAAAGCTGCAAATATTTTCAGATTCATTTCAGACTCATTCTCGATAAATGATGTCAGAGCTAGGAACTGGTCGCTATAACTTCGGCCACGGGGAAAACTAGCCTGCTTAGCTGGAACATTATAATCAAGAATGGGTGATATTTCTTTGTATGTATTGTTTCCTTTCCAGCAACTTATAATAAACACTAAGAAGATAAATTGGGCGAGACTACGCTCTAAATAGGTAACTAAGGAATACCAAGAATTCTCTTATGTGAAGTGAAATATCATTGGAATTAATAATAATCAATGGTAAAACAGACATAAAGCGCCTGTAAGAAATATGGAATTTTAAAGTTTGTATATTAATGTATCCAATGTTTTATAACGTTATTATCCTTTCCTGGTATATATTTTGTTGTTATTGAATGTTGTTAAATTATGTTATATACATACATTTTATGTATAATTGGTTATATAATTTATATTACTGCACGATTGAAAACATATATGAATTCCATAAAAATCACAAATATGTAATATTTTCGTATGTGTGTACGTAACATATGTAAATATTACGTATAATACAATATTTTATAATAACATTACCACTAGAAAAAAATGTAAATAAGTCAATAATATGTTGTTGTAGTTTTTAGCGTGTATTTTTAAAATGAATAAAATACCATTATAAGATATATATATATATATATCTTATATTATGTTAAAAAAGTTTAAACCAATGTCGTTGAAGTGAAGGTAGTATATATTTCCATATAAAGTGTTTTTTTAAGTCAACAAATATTTATATTGACGTTTTTAAAAAGCGTTTTTTTCTTTTATTTTAAGGAAATACTACAATTACTTTACAAATAGTCATTTAGCTTATCTTAGCTCTAAATCAAAGTGTCAAATCCAACCCCTAAATATAACATATCTTTGATTATAATTATAAAATATGATAATGATACAATATTGATAGTACTTTACAAAACTTAAATATATGTTGAAAATAACTAAGAACCCTTAAAGTAAATAAAAGCACTGACGTTAAAATGAAACAACCATCTCGTGGTTTTTTTTATCACAAACCAATTTCGCGATGCCACAGGCGAGTGTAGATTGCACTGTAACCCACTTACGTGGGGCGTATCAACCTTACCTTGACGTTGTTAGATGTTGATCTTTTTGCACCTTAACTCATCTAGTGGATATTATATAAGTGTAACGAAGACTTTTTTCATTAAAAGTGTTAAAATAAAGCCATTTAATCACCCATAAGTACTATTTCCAAAAAACATTAAACGAGCTTAAATCTAAAAACTTTAGCATGTATGGTCATTAGGGTGAAAATAGCGAATAAAGGAAAGTTCAGAGACTTTTCTACAACTTGTATGACTTTTGTAATGTTGGCTTTAAAAGTAAACAAAATTATCTATGTGATAATAAATTATAATATAATTGTACTTAAAGGCCATACTGAAAAGAGATTTACAGTTAACATTGATTTTTATTTGATTTAATCAAAGTACACCGAATATATTCTAAGAGTTTGAATTCATCAATTTAATGAACGCCCACGACAAAATATAAATGGCCAAACGTTTGTGAAAATGGGCCTATCTATTGTGAAAATTAGCTATCTTTTATAAGGGGACTAAAGTGAATATTTATTTATTTCAATTCCAGTTATAAATATGAAAAACACAAGAACAATTTAGCAAATGAATTAAATTTTAGATCAAAATCAAGATCTGCGTCAACATATGTACTGAGTAATGAACTATAGCTTCAGTTAGTTTGTATAGTCTGTATGGTATATTTTTAGTTCAGATAGTATATATAAAAAAAATATGTGACATCAATAATTATTGTTATGACTAGATTTTCTGTTCATATAATTAATCATGTACAAATACTTTATCCAGCCTGATTTTAGCCATTAAGATCCTCTTTAATTTCATTCAACTCTTCATATGTTTACAAATAAATAAATTTGACTATTATGTTCCAAGTAGTCAGACTGGCAATGGATTGAGGACTTGTGTAATTTCGTCCCTAATGCGTAGTACTGTATGAAAAAATGGAGAATGTAAAATTTTACTGAACTCAGGTATGTATTGAAAAATCCATGGCGATAGTGTTCTGTGGTCATTAATATATAACAGTTGTACTAAGTAGAGGTCTTTATTACTAAAGTACAGACTTTGAAATATTATAAATAGTTTTTAAATATAATTTGAAAAGAAAGGTAACGTACATTATCAAATTTTAAAGAACAACTTGTAAAATGTAACAGCCAATTAAATCTAATATTTAACGATAAATTTATTGTCAAATAATATAGGAAGTTCCGTTATAATGTGGTGAGGGTTAAATGAAGCTATAAGTTTGCATAAAATAAGTTTTCCTAAAGGCTATGGAGAAGCTTCCATTATTCATCCTCAGCAGTTGGTTGAGGAAATCCGTTATCAGTGGCCGAGGATTAGACTTTTAATAGGATGAGAGGCTTCACTATAGATTGGTGAAAGTTGAGTTGACAATAGGTTGAGAGGCTTCGTTATCACTTGGTGAGGGATATATAGTTAATAATAGAATGAGAGGTCATGTTATCAGTTTGAGGTAGTTAGATCGTCAATAATAGGCTGAGATAGTCCATTATCGGTAGGGCGAAGGTTATTTTCGACAGTATAGAAGAGGCTCCATTATCAGTGAATAAGGGTTAAATCTTCAATAGGGTAAACAAATCCCATATTAGTAGTGGGGAAAGGGGGCATCTACGCCAATCGATAAAAGTGATTTATGACTTCCGGTCACGTGACTTGTCAAAGATGGCCTGAGTCACGTCATCATTAGCTGATGACGTCACGAGCCCTTTAAAAATTAAAGAGACCTGCTGAGGAAATTGGTTCAAGGTCAAATGAACCAAATTAAAAAAAAAGCTCGTACGAGCTTTCAACACCGCTCGTATCCGTTCCGTCGTTTGTACTGTAGAAACGATCGATAGAATACGATCGAAAGAAAACTCGTACGAGATCGTGTATTGTTCTTGCAGTTATTCACCGCAACCACTGACATATCTTTATTTATTTATTTATTTATTTTGTGCAAGAACAAAAGTGCTGTCCGACTCATCTTCTTCTTCTTTTTGGTGGTGCGTATTCCAAACCCATCCGAGAATCATTGGTAGTGTCGTTGTTATCATCATCATTTGTTGCAAACACTTCCACAGCTACAGTGTAACCGGTCGACAATAGATCTTCCAATTCTTTCGTAAAAACATGGAGATCTTATAAAGTCGATAAATGAACAGTGTTGTAGGTGACATGATCACTCTCTTTTCATTCGACGTAAAAGTAAACTAACCCTTCGAGTTATTTCTTCAATTGCACTCTTGCGTGTTGATTTGTATGTTTTACGATTGCATTCGCAATAACCATAACACTTGCATTTAGAACAAGATAGTCCATCAACTTGATCCTCCGGTAGTTTAAAACATTTCAAATCGCAACAATAATTATTTACAGTACAATACGTTCAAAAGTTACAGTTTTCATAGACTTGTTTTTTATTTCTTCTTCTTGTTGTTGTTGTAATAGGAGCGTAAGGTGCACTGATCGACAGCCGGACACGAAGTGATGTAGCGCCAGCACTTCCGCTAGGGACTCGGTCCCCCCCCTCCTCACTACTACTTTACCCCAACTACTTTACCCCCACCACTCAACTTTGTCCTCCTTCTATTCAGAAACGGGTTCACCTTTTATCTTCATCATCAGAGTGTTGTATAAATCTTCACCGCACTCTGCAGGGCCAATGTTTTCTAACAAGCGGGTAAATGTTCTTTCTTCAACTTTGATAAAGCATTCTATGAAATGTTTACCAAACCCTGGAGGTAATTTTGATGAACACTTCAACTGTTGTTTCCTCTTCTCTACAGATATGTGCTCCATCAATTTAAGTTTGTACTTGTAGTCGTCACAACGCCATGTCGGATTAGCATGTTTCAACTCGGCCAAAACCATCAATAAGTTTGTATTCATGTTCTCGCAGAGTCTGACGAGATGATACTGACTTAAAACACAAGAACAACAAAGTTAAATAAAATGAACTTGTGGTGGGGGTAAACAATAAAAAGAAGGTAAACTCCGTGTTCAGTCAAAAGAACTCAAACAGCAAGAATTTTACAAGTCCGAAATGTAGGTCAAGGTCACCGAAATTGATTTTAAAAAAAACCAACACGGCAGTATTTTATTTCATATACTGCCGTGTTGGTTTAATTTTTTTATTTTCTATTTACAACAACTATTTACAATTGCCTAGAATAACTACAATACAAATTGATTTTACAAAATCTATCATTCGTGCGAGACGTGCAGATTGAGTTATGTAGTTGTTTCCACTTGATCTGTGGGACACCAGATACAAGGATCCAGGTTGAATGTTCCGCAAATCCACATTCATCAGTAGTTGAACAAATCGTTTCGGTAGAAACACTTGAATTTTTGCTTCATCACCTTGTGTGAAGGGGGCTTTGCTGAGTGATACCAAAACCGCTTCTCCGTGTGTTGTTTCCATCTTCCTTAGGTTGTGCACTATGTAGTGTCGGTGTTCTTTTAGCTCTGAACATTTCTTCGTTAATAGAACGTTGGATTTCGATTGTGTGTTGAATATTTCAACTAGTGCTTGAAGAGAGTGCTTCTGCTGTGATGTTGACATCTTTGTTGTCGCTGCTGTGTTCTGATA
Source organism: Stictocephala bisonia (assembly GCA_035578905.1). Taxonomy (NCBI): domain Eukaryota; kingdom Metazoa; phylum Arthropoda; class Insecta; order Hemiptera; family Membracidae; genus Stictocephala; species Stictocephala bisonia. The sequence goes on along the minus strand of JAQJVL010000077.1, from coordinate 151,702 downwards.
TGTTGCCTCCTCGGAGTCTATCATAATACTGGTGCTGAGGACGAGCCACTACCGGACATTTATACCCGCCGGTACCCCCCCCCCCCCCGACACAATCACATATGTTTTCTGTCTTCAAGTAATTTGCTAAATGGTACGCGTTGCGTATAGCACACTCTGTTAGTCCATGTATAGGATTGTTGGTATTTACGCAAATATGACCTTGTTGATTTATAAAATCCCTGTCTACATATATATCTTAGACTTTTTCGTACGTGTATCGTTGTATCCAGTTTCTCTTCTCTAATCCTCTTGTGTAAATAACATTATACTGTTTGCAAAACTGAAACATGATACTGTGTAGATTGGTGTAAGCTATATATCCTTCATACCATTGTATGTGATGAAAATATTTTGACAACCATGCGTTTGTTCTTTTTGCTTTTGAATTTAGTTTGTACCAGGAGAACGGAGGTTCAAACAGAAATGGATAAACAACAAATGAGTGCAAGTCTAAAATTATTAATTCTTTGATAATAAACTTATCATTGTTACCACGAAACGCTTGAAATTCTATAACACAAGGTCTTACTAAAACTTCTAAATCTAATCCATCCATGTCGGAGGTCTTGCATCAACTGTTTTCCACACCACGGTAGGCATTCTTAAATACCAGGCCGTACAGTTACAGGCGCGTTGGTGTATATTTAACGTGGGCACCATCCCCGGTAGGCCTAACCCACTTTCACACAATTTTTTTCATTTTAAAAGTTTTTTATGTTTTTTTGTTTTTTATTTTTTTTTTTAATCATTTTCACACATCAACCTTGTTGACCGTTTGCAGGTTCAATGTTTTTTACTTCTTCAACTTCTTCTTCTTCTGTTGCTTCTACGGTTTTTTCAAAGTCTCTCAATTGTCGCCACATTTCAACTTCATGAGGTATTCTATTAAAAACAGACGTATCTACAGGTCCGTAGAGTATGGTGCTATCCGGTTGTTTCTCCAACGTGTCTACCAAATAATCTTTTATTATAGAGCTAGAAAATACCAACTGTTTCATATATCTGGTAACGGGTGACGATGCATATTTGAAGTTGTGGAATTCTTCACGTGTCAGTAGAACTTTATTATCATGTCGAGTCAAGTCTCTAATGCGTACTTGTACTTGCGCATGATGTTTAACTACATCGATCTGGTTGTCACAATCAGAAAGTCGAATGTTAGTTTTCCTTCCGCACATACCGTTGTTGAGATAGCATTCTATTAGATGTAAATGTTTTAAGAGAGATTCCCATGCACTAGTAGAGAACTGTACCACCCTTGGACCATTGTTCAGTATCACCGTAGTTGAATAATCTAATGATTTCTTCAGTCCAATAGAAATACTCTTACTTAAACATGATGAAATTGGGTAAAAGATCCTTATAAAAACTTCAGTTAGTATTTCTGTTGCAATGTTTTCATCGGACTTCCTTTTTCTTTTAATACCAACTTTGGCTGGTTCTTCTTCCTCTTCTTTTCTGTTGTCTTCTTTTTTCTCAAACTTAAAAAACTAGTCTATTTCCTTTATGATTTTTGCTTCTACGGTCTTATTTTCCTCCTTCAGTAACGGAGTTAATTCTGAATTGTCCTGTGCTAGAGAACTCATTTTGTATATGCGATGTTACCCAAGCGGTGTCACACAAACGAATGAAGACCGGTCTCAACGCTCTGCTATTTTATCTCGGAGGTTGTGGTGGGGGTAAAGATCTCTACAAAACTGTTTTTACAATGCCAGACAGCGGTGTGTATGTTACAATTTTGTCATGTAAAATTAAACAATACGCAGATGTATCGTCGGGTATATTTTCCTGAAATTCCATTTCTATCTTGATATCAACATTTGACGATTTTACAAATTCATTTTTTTTTGAGCAATCAATTATTACAATCGGGGTCTTACTAGCAAACTCTTCTGGACTTAGCAGAGGCATGTTTGTTCTACCGTAATAGGAACTTTAAAATCTAGCGTACATATCGTACAAGACACTGTATCTCTTTTTTTCGAAAGATATATTAATGTTGTCATAAGGATAAAACTGTGAATTCAGGTACACTTTACAATTTGTTATTTTGCAATGATCAAACTCGCCAGCGTTTGCAGTAAGTACATTTCTTCTTTTGGTTTGCAATCCGAATATCACGTATCTCGCCTTTTCTAAATGTGTAGAAGTCTTTACACTCCACGTGTGTCGTTGGGTTGATGCTAGAACAGGATATTCATGAAACTCCCAACTTCTGAACGGCATTACTATATCTCGATCCGATTTTAACTTTTTCAACAGTGTAATTCTGTGTTCGTCATTTAGTCGAACATGTGGCACTCTCCAAACAATCTTGTCCAATGTTATTTTCCATTCCAGATTGGCATCAGTTGTTCCTGTCGCTGCTTTGATACAATCTTTATCGTTAGACGTTCTCAATAGAACCAATTCTTGTTTTACATCTATTATTATTCTTCTGTAATCTTCAGCAAATCCCAGTAATAATTTCAAAGGTACATAAAAATCAAAGTTTCCCGATGAGTCGGGAATTAAGGTGTTCTCCTCAGGTGCAATCCATCCTGCGACACTCAACAGATTCTTCTCATTCGGTGTTATAGATGCTAAACCTTTCAATGTACTAGAAATGCCGACCTTTTTTGTTGAATCTACTGTAACCCCTGATATTTCATATCTGATTTCGTCAAACAAATACGCCATGGGATTGTTTGTGAACGGAACAGTTGAACCAACGGTGCCATCTTGTTTCGTTACTCTTCCTTCGATATATAAATAACTTTCACATGGAAGAGTGTAAATATCTTGTTGTTGTATAGGAATTCTGATTTCATCGTTATTGTTCAATTTTGACGAAGCGTAAGGTTTGTGCTTGTGATACTCCTTTTCCCATATGGTCTCGTCGAATGTCGGACCTTGCGTTATAACCGCTATATCCATTGTCGTGTTTTTTCACAAGTTTTAATCCAATGTCTTCAAGAAAACGAATGTTTTCACTTGTTAATTCTTCTGCTGCCGAGGAGGTACTGACCTGTTTACTAGTCGACCCTTTCCTTTCAAATGATAGCCCCATTTTTTAGGCAGACTATTTTATATGGATTCGTACTGTTATATCTTCACCTCTGAAGTCAATATGGTCTCCGTCTTGATCTAGTATGTTCACCACAACGTCTGAAATGAAACTGGTGTTTAACGGGAGGTACACTAAGTTTTGTGGTTTTCAACTATTTTATACCCCGGTGCGACTGAAGGGTAAAAAGTGTGTAATATATGATTGTTTTCGCCATTTCTATAGGATCCTTGTATAATATTACACATTACATCTATTGAATTAACTTTGAGTATAGTCACTGTGCTATCCCCTGTATACGTCTTATTAGGTTCTAATATATTATTTTGTTTTTTAGTAGAGAAACCCAACAGTTTTCCAATCGAATGTTGTTTAGTAAAATCAATGTAATACTTCGAAGTAACTTCAGCTTTCATAGTATTGTTGTTTCCTACTATTTGTATATTTTCCTCTCCCATATAGTGTTGTAGAACTTTGTTGATATTGTCTATCTCGTATGAGCCTGTTGGCAAACTAAACTCTTCCAGTTTTGAATATTTTCCATCTTTATCTTTAGTCTTGTAGTAATGTATCTTGTTGTTAACACATTCACTAATGTTGGGAATAGAGTTGTACGTTATTAAATCTAACAAGGCCGCTTCCCATAGTACTCCCTGTTGCAGACGAAGTGCTGGAAAAAGGGTAGTTTTCAAAGTTGATGAATTTCCGACCAGCGACACTGTATACGATAACATCTTACAGTTGACTAACACTTTTAGCTAAAAAGTTTAAACATAAATGTCCACATATTGTTGTCTCTTCTGGTTGCTCTCTAGTATAATTATAAAAAACATTCTCAGACGTGCGAAAGTAGTACTCAAGCTCTTTCAGTGGTTGTAGATTTCCAAAACTATCAAAGTAGTAAGTAGTTTTCCCCAGCTTTTTATAACTAATCAAATGAGTGCACGATCCTGCGGTGTCATCTAGATTTACAATTCCAGTCTCGTTTCTCCAAATATTCTTAGGTAATGCGTCTTTCATGAATACTCCTCTAAAGAAGGGTATTTTTAAACAGGAAGCATATATAATCAGTTCTTCATTTGTCAATTCTTTATTTGGGATTATTAATTGTTTTTTCTTATTTAATACACACGATAAGGTTTTAGATACAGTCCTCCTCCCTTTTTTTTATCATAGACCATACTGTAGGCTTGTTTTTTCCTTTGTTTTTGGTTGATCGACGTTTTCTTCTTATATTTCTTCCATGTTTCTTTGTTGTTTTTCTCGTTCCACTTCTTTTCTTCCTCTTACCACCTCCAAATGTTGTTTTCACTTTCATGGCTGCTGTTACTGCTAAGGCCGCTGCTCTTTCACTAACACTTGCGTCACTTGACTTTACTCTTTGCCAGGCTTTTTCAGCTAACGCTCTATCCGCTATGGATCTATTGCGGGTATCACTATATGTTGAATATGCGATATCGTTTTCTTTGCAAGCCTTATCGAGTTTATTTATTCCTGGATCTCCTCTTGCAAGACGTTGCTGTAGTTTTGTTCCAGGTCCACAGTATTGGTAACCTCCGAGTAATTGTAACTCAACAGGTAGCAAATCAATCGCTTTGTTTACTATAGCTCCAACAGGATTAGAAAAAGCTGAAACTGCTGTTGATACAATTCCTCCTCCTCTTCTTATGTATTCTCGAGTGTGACTGACCCGCTGTTTTTTCATCATTGTCTATTTATATCGGAAACCTTCACAATCATGTACACCCATTAAATCAGTAATCCTTAATAAAACAATTGTCTTGCTTATATGTATTTAAAGTGGTAGTATATTCTTATTATTATTCAACCAGGTTTTGTGTTTTATCACTCGATTGATGTATATTTGGCCAATCCAAATAAGTTCTACCATCAACTTGTGGTTCCGCAGCTCTACCTGCAGCCCTGTGTATATAATGAAATAAGGTGGCACCCAACCTTCCCAATTTCTTGTCATAAGATTTAGTCCACTCATTTAATCTATTATTCAACATTCTTTTCAGAGTATCTAAATTTACTGCTTCCTTAGATCTTTTATATTGCTTAACCTTTTTTCTGCAAAACTCCAGTGATCATCAGTTTGGGTAGGAGTACGTTTATTCACATATCGCATTGTAACTGCATCTGAAGGTAATAGTGGCTCTTGAACATTTTGAATCTGTTTACCTGTAGCATTGTACACATTTCCTTCGATTTTGAAACTAGTTGATACCAGCGAGTCTGCATACCCTTTTGTGACGCAATCTTGTTTCAGTTGAGGATCTGCAATATTAATAATTCTACGATTTTTAACGTTATATACACCGTCTCCGTCAATTCTCAAACTTGACGATGTTTGTGAATTCAATGTGTTTAGATTTACGGCATCGTTATTATCTCGAGGATCTTTAACAAATTTCAAACGTTTATTGCCTACATTGTAATCACCTTCCGCTGTAACGGACAAATAGCAGTTTTTATTATAATCAATTAGCCTTTCACCAATGACGGAATAACGTCCAAACTTGTCCACACTCATGATTCAACTGAAGCAATATATTTCGTTGCTATAACACTTATATATATGTTAATACACGATTACTCCTCTATTTCGTAGTTCGTCAACCAAAGCAATCCATTCATTGTTCAAACCAGTATGTCCTGCTTGTATAGCTTCGTATAACAATCTCATTCGATCCACCAACTTATTGATATCGTTGTAATAAATTATATTAGTGTTGTATAGACTTTTTAATAAGCCCTTTCCTGTAGACGTCTGATCATTTGTTTTCCTCTTTTTGGTTTTGTGTAAAAGATTAATTTCTGCCAAAGATAACGCTCTTTTCTCACGAGCTCTTTGTAATGAATGTGGTGGAAACAAATTTGATATAATACTTGTATTTTTCACTGATTGATTTCTGTATACAGGTGAATTTCTGGAATATCCTTTTCTATGAGCGTTTGTTTTTTCTAATATCTTCTTAAACAATATCATATGTTTTTTAGTATATCTACCAGGAATATTTTTAAAAATGAGCTCAAACAAACCTTTTGTGCCTTTTTATTTGACATCACCAATTATTATATTATTGCCTACATCAACATCAAGTTTACTATCACCAATCAGTATTCCTTAACCATCATTTTCTAATCTAGCTCCGTACGTGTGATATTTACGATTCGGTTGTGAGGAATGTAACATTTTCAACAAGTATTGTCTTCCAAGTGCTCCTTCAGACGTAATGTCAGTGCCAAATTTGCTCAAGTTGGATGGTACGGTATTTTCAACCTCTTCATATTCTTCACTGTTATCCAACCTCTCTTTTTCCCTTAACACGTCACTAGCTTCTTCTTCCTCTTCACTTTTTTCTGTTTCTTCCAAATCTTCACGTTCTTCGGATTCTTCACTTTTTTCGGTTTCTTCTGATTCTTCACTTCTTTTGGTTTGTCCATATTTTGAAATGGGTAGCAGAACGTCTCCTCCCAAGATATTGGAGGGGTTTTCTAAGCTTTTCGACAATTGTTTCAAAGGTGCAATGATTGGTTTGAACGTTGTCTCTAAAAACTGTTCGCGTTCATTTATACCCAACTTCAATGCTCTACTCTTCCGTCTAATGGAATCACTAAGTGATTTTATTTGTTTTAATAGCTTTTTCTGGTTTTCCATGTTTCCACTATGAAGTCTTGTATAACAATACCTATATTTACTTTATCAGAATGAATTTATCAAATCCTATTCTGTAACGTCCATCTTTTATCGCTTGATCTTTTATGATAACCGAAAACCCATACTTTTCCTTCCAAGCTTGTGCGCATAGCTGTTTAAACATGTCATATGTCATATCTGCATTGACATGATCGTTATATATGTGTTTTAGGTTAGTTTCATCTTGTTTAAAGACAATCAAAACATTTGCATTGTCTCTGATGAGTTGTTTTGGGATTTTGCTATAAGTTTGTCCTATATAAATACTGTCGATATTATTATGTCTTCCCATGGAGAAGTAGTTTCTAACAGTATCATGATTTTCACAAGAAACATCGTCAAATATAAACACAGAATACGGTTTAGCATTGTTTGGTTGCATAATGCTATCACTAGCGTTAAAATTATAAAAGTTAACATCTGACACATCGGAAAGTATCTTGTCCAGTAGTTGATATTTCGGCTGATGTAAGGACTTTGAAAAAATATACAGGTTATTAAATCATAACCCTTTTAGATTGGTTATTAAATTAAAGACGATATTAGTCTTTCCACAATTTGAAGGACCACTCACAATGCATCTAACTGTGTTTGGTAGTAAACTACCGTGTTTACCATTGTTGACTGTTGTAGTCCTATCAACTGTTAAATCATCAATATTGCTAATATTAAATTTATCTGTATGTTGAATGATCTCCATTCTGTTCAATTATCAACGAAGAAATGATAAGGTTCTCATATTAGATCATGTCATTAATAGGTATCCAAGAATCTTCAGATTTGTCAAATCCCAACCATCGTACTTTAACAATGTCTTTTTTCCGTTGCAACACCTTTTCTACAAGATAAACATCGCCTACAGTTGATTTCATCAGTTCATGCCCGTAATGCATCTTGCAACAAGTTACCTTTGTTTTCTTTTAAAATATACGTTTCAGGTACAGTCGGTTGTACTTTGTACACTGTGAAAACTTCATTCGTCCAATTGGGGAGGTATTTTTTGGTGAACACTCCTTTATACTTGCTGAATCTAACTTTGACAGTTACATTATACTTTCTCGGTTTTAGTTTTTCCATTTTAGGTCTTATATTCTTTCGTATGGAGTCTAAAACGGTTTTCATATTGTTTCTGTTTACTCTGCTAGGTGGCATGCCGATAGTTCGATGAAACTTGTTGTTATATTCGTCTATCAGGTCTCCTAACACATCGTACCACACGTAAGAACCTCTTCTGGAAAACATTTTGTACATCATTCCTTTTAAAGTTCTATTAAATCTGTCGATTATCGCAGCTTTTTTCTCTGAATTGGTAGAATAATGGTTTATCTTGTATTTCTTCTTAATTCCGCAAACTGTTTATTAAAGTATTCTTTTCCATCATCAGTTTGTAAATGTTTCATTCTACTCTTATCTCTTTACATGGCTATTTGCATTGCTTCTGTTACACTTTTACCCGTCTTGTCTCGTACAGGTATTGCATCAGCAACTTTTGTACAACAATTAATAATTGTCAGTATATAGTTGTATCCTTTATTTATTTTACTATCGGGTCTCATTTCCATTAAGTCCGCTTAGTACAAATCATTTATCCCCTTGATAACAGTATTTCTTCTAGGAAAATGAACTTTTGCAGGTTTATGAAGTTCCTCGACAATTTTCTTCTTTACCTCTTCCATGATGTTGTCGCTGTCTCAATATCACCGCTAATACAACTCGCACTCTATGCTCACCTGCTTTTATAACAGGGTAAAAAGATGGTGGGGGTAAGAGAAACATAAAAAACACCTTTTTCAACGTAATACAGAGATGGAGGGGGAGATACATTGCAGGATAACATACAGTATGAACTTTAAGTACATTAATGTCTCATCACTTTATAACTACAAATTTTCAAAGTCCTGTATTTAGGTCAAGGTCATCTAAACATATTACCAAAGCGGGAAATAGAGCAGTAAGTAATCCTCATTTTGGACCACAGACTGATCTATTCCCCGCTCTGTTTTCTAAAAGAAAAGAATTATTTACAATATATAGATTATATCTGTAGTGAAGAGTATCAGTTACTCGTGGATAGGACGAAGTGAGTAATGACCGAATGGTAATATGCGAATTTTGTCTGGAAGGATGCATCGTTTGTCATCATCTGAAGATAGTGCTTTTTTAACTTCGCTTATACTGTACAACTGATGATTAAAACTTCTTATAGAGTTGAATTTTGCAGCATATACAACATCTTGGAATAAGCATTTTTTGTAGTGTTCAAAAATTACTTTCTTCTTCAAATAAATATTCTTTACACCTTTAGCTTTTTTTAACACTTTCTCGGTTAGATTTTCTCCATGCAGTTTTATTGAATACAATTTAGGCTTAAGCGATACAATTTCATCTAGTAAAACTCCTTTTGTTTCATCCTTAAATTTGCAAAGTACTTTTTTGTTTCTGTCCTGATAGTAGTTTGGGTGTGTCTTAGGATAGTCGGAAAAGTCAAACTCATCACGGTGAACAAATGTGCGGAGATCCTCTTACATGTCTTGGGTGTTGATCCAGTAGATAAACGCATCTGTATCCATGTAGCAGATTCCAATGTTTTCACGTCCGTAAAAGGTGACCATTTTGTTATAATGGAAATTGTACATGTGCATTTTAGAAATATCTAAAATCGAGCTGCCTACATACAACGGACGATCCATTTTAACATTATTCTTCTTCATAGACACTGCAACAATGTTTTCATTTATTATTAAAGATGATCCAAAGTTCGGTTGCTGTACAAGCATCTGTAGTTTTTGACGGTTAGTGATAAGTTTGATAATCATGTGTTTCCTTTTGTTTTCCAATGTTTTCCCAAATATAGCATTATTCATTAATTTAAAAAACTCTTTTCCAAATTCTGAAGTGGCTGCTGCTCTTCTTCTGGTATTTGAATCGATGTAAGGCCTTAACCAGCATGATTGGGAAAACTCTAAAACGCGATGAACTTTTTTAATTTGTAAGCCCAACTCTAGAGCCTGTTGAACTCTAAGTAAGGCCTTAACCAGCATGATTGGGAAAACTCTAAAACGCGATGAACTTTTTTAATTTGTAAGCCCAACTCTAGAGCCTGTTGAACTACCCAAAAGTGTGCTACGTAGCGTTGTTTATCATTTAGAGTCATCAACAGTTTAGGATGATTCCTGATTTCTGACACTTCTGTTTTTGCCAACAGTGGAAGGTCGTAGTGAAGATCCTGCAAGCGATCGGGATAATTATAATCACAATCGAGGATATATCCAACGTTTCCGTTTTTGGGGATTTGTAAAATATCTCCTATAGAGTTTGGATCAACCCACTTGAAGTTGGCATACGGAAGGGGGTGTGACATCGCCCAACCATACAGATTATTGGCGTCAAAGTACCCTAAGAATATCGATGGTTTCGATTCATCATAATCGGGGAGATAGTTGTTGTTTGCTTTAACATGTCTTGTAACACTTTGAGTCAGTCCTCCTCTAACGCTAGACTCAACCATCAGTACCATGTCGATATCTGTCAGTAGTTGAAGTTTGCATTTTGTTTCTTTCAACATAGCCTGCCAAGCCAAACCGGGAGAAGTGTAAGAATGAAAAGGATCCAAACCGTATGCGGAAAAACAAGTATTACGGAATTCCTCCATAACATCACAAAGTAAAGTAACATCCACTTTCACATAAAAGTCAGAGTATTCTCCTAAGGTCTTCATATCCATCTCGTTCCACACTTGAAGCGCATGTTGGTAGTCTCTAGTTGAAATGTGCAAGTTGTTAAGTTTACTTTTGAATTCTTTTTTGGGAGGAAGTGATGTTTCATCGAACCTGGGAAGACCATCTATGTAGTCGTAGGGGAAGACTCCTTTACGAAGCACCAACTCTATTTGACAGTCAGGAACAATTTTACTTGTTTCTACCAGATCTTCTCTTCTCAGGTTTTCTGCCAACTTCTGATGGCTGAATGACATAAATCTAAATGAATCTACAAATCTAAGCTTAATTCTACCTACCTTCTTTGAAAAACTTATAAATTTCTCCATGGTCATAGCCAGAACGTCTATACCTCCATCATCTCTTCCTAATTCTAGAATGATAAAATGAGAATCATAGCCGCTGAAGTTATGTAGAACTACAGGGATAAATTTAGGAATTTTATAGTTCAAGTTGCAAGAGTTACAGGCTGCACCTCTGTAAGCTCCTGTCAGATGGTCATGATCATGAACTTTAACATTAACCTCTGTGAATATGTTCTTACACAAATAACACTCTGTTGATGATTCATGTTGTTGTTGTTCTGCTTGCGTCATCGGTGTCATTGCTCTCACACTTGCGTACATAGTCTCCACTTTCCCAGCGATTTCGTACAGATCGTCAACAAAGTACTTGGCTGCTTCTTCGCCGCGGTAAATCTTCAGTGTTGATGTTAATTGATATCTCCGCAGATGGTCTTCAGAAAGCGTGGATTTGATCATTAAACAATAGCTGTTTGGTTTATGCAGCTGATACTTTCTTCTTTTTGCATCTTCACTGCCTTCATGCTCAAGTGGTAGTAATGACGCTTCAAAGTCAGCATACACAACAACTGGAATGCGGTACTGGTGCTGAATCTTTTCAAATTTTACTTGTGCTTTGCTGGGGTGTGGCAGTTGATCTCTCACTTCGCCGTTTCCACTGCATAGCCGCTGATGTTCTAATAACCATTCTCTACCACTCATTCTAAATGTTTTGTTTGTATGACAAAAACATCTTTTACAAATTGTTCTTCTTGCTCGCTTATAATGTGACAATTGTTTACTAATGAGTGCTTCAAAATTTTTAATATATATACATAGTGCGAAATATTTATTTTGTGATTTAACAATAAGTCCGTATGGCCTCTCTTCTCATTTGATGTTATGTGTAAGGGGTAAACTTTGTTGGATGAATCCAAACCAAAAACGTTCACAGAAGCTGTTGGATTTTGCCTTTCAAATTTTTTTTATCCTTAATGCCAACGGGGTACATCATTCCAACAAAGTTGTATTTATGTTGCACTTCTACATATTTACGACTAGGTCTTTTAGGATGGTCTTCCACATATTTCGCTAACATAGCATATTTACAACATTCTTCATTTTCATTTTCCACATTAATACATGATTTCGTATTGGCAATAGACTTGGGTAGTGGGATGTAGCTGCTTCCTCTCAGTCCATACCCATGTTTGTGCACTCTTACATCTAATCCTGATATTTCTAGCAAGCTCCATCCCGATCCTCTTCCTTCGTGTTCTTCCAATTTTGTCAACAACTCGTCAAAACAATCATCTACGATACTATCAATATCTGTTGCAAACATGACGGTGTGATTTTTTGTCATGAACCCTATTGGTGATGTTTCATCCTGCATATTTACCAATAAAGCATCTAACAATAGACCAAATTTTATAAAATTTAATCTTCTTAATTCATTTTGTAATGTTTCACTAACTAATGGTTTAGCACTATTTAAAAATTCTGCAAGTATCAATTTAGCATTGTCAATTTTGAAATGCGTTTCAAAACTCATTGTCAACTTTTCCAGGTAGCGAATGAGCTTGTAAAGCGACATTGACATTTGATGCTGGTGCTGGTGCATATTGAATAATGGTGCGTCTTATAATTTCTGGTGAATTTTCTATTTGGTTTGATGTTCCGGGTTCTTCTTCAATATCTTCTTCATTTTGATGTTGTACTAACATACGATCCACTTCTTCCAGTTCAGCACAACTTGTTGAAGCTTCGTTGTTAGTCGGGTTGTGCACTAATTCTTGATGAATGACTAAAGGCCATTCATCTTGAAATATTATGTTACAAATGTTGCAACGATACATCATGTGCTCTCTAGCGAAAACCAGTCATTCAATGAGCAGCACTCTGTGAAGCACCTCCTTTTATAGCAGGAAAAAAGGTGGTGGGGGGTGAGGAAAACCTGTATAACGACCCGCATGACAAACAGGATGCAGGTGCGAGTTTTTCCAACGTAATAGTGAGATATGTGGGAAAAAGACGTTAAAGTAAATTAGTGTTTTATCATTTTATTACTGAAAAATTAACGAAGTCCTGAATGTAGGTCAAGGTCATCGAAACATATTACCAAAACGGGGAATAGAGCAGTAATTGATTCGCACACATTCGCACAGTCAATCAATCAAGACTGATCTATTCCCCGCTCTGTATTCGGGACAAAGGAGATTGCTAACATTGGATATTCATTTACGAAGGGAGCGTGTTTAGAATTTCAGCAACCTCTTCACAGGATAACAACTGTAGATCTTCATTTGAAGGCTCGCTTTTTTGAGGTGTCAACTCAGTATTGTTTTTTAGCGTGTCCTGTAAGGAATTTATGTAATGTACTGCAGACATAATGATCTGTATTTTCGACGGTTTATTGTTATGATGTTCGTTCAAGTGCGGGATCTTCTCCGACAATCTTTCAAACGCTTCATTGAGTCTTTTTACCCGTCTCCTTTCCCTCACATTTCTAGCTTTACTGAAACAATGATCCACTTCGTAGTGGACAGTCAACTCATCCTCATCTTTCAATAAAGCTGGACATAGAAAACATTTCATCATTGCTGACCAAATTTTGCTACATAGCAACAAACGGTGCTGAAATGCGTTGCGAATGCCTGCCAACCCTGTTCGGCCGGCATATATAGAGGTTCCACCACCACCACCCTCATTACCACCTCCACCGTCATGGTAAAAAAAAAACCTTTCCAGCCATCTAATTTCTAAATTTTTTTTAGAAAAAGCCTCTCAGTCATTTCTAATTTTTTATTTTATTCGTTTTATAAAAGAACGAGATACTATCCTCATCAGAGTTTAAGTTTTAGTCTAAGTATCAACCAGGAGTAGAAATTTCCGAAGTCCTGAATGTAGGTCAAGGCCACTTATACATATTACCAAAACGAGGAATAGAGCAGTAAGCGATTCTCAATTCGAACGACAGACTGATCTATTCCCTGCTCTGTCTTCTAAATAAAAAAAGATACATTTACAATTAATATCAAAATGTTTTATTCCGATTCTCCATCAGAAGATGCATTGGATGGAAATAAACATCGACGACATATACTGATTAATATGCGGTCTCGTTGGGTGGTGGTTGGGGTTTCTGTTTGTTCTTCATCCGCAATATACAACCCATCATCATCATCATCATCAACTCCATTTTCTAACTCTTCCTCATAATCCGTCAACAGCTGTGCTAGTATTTCAGAATCCACAGACTCGACATCACTCAAAGTCTCTAATTGAAACATCTCAGAATCATAATCACCATCATTTGGTACAAAACCATCCGCTTCTTTCTCTGGGAAAATGTCTAATTCATCCACGAAAATATTCTTGATAAAATCATACAACACTTCTTGATCGGTGTACTCTCTTGGAGCCATGGTAAAGACAAATAATTAAAGGTGAAGTATCTCTATTGAACGTAGTCAACAGAGTGATGCGAAGCTCTAACAGTACCTCCTTATATATCTGATGGTGGGGGTTACGAGTAGTAGAGGGGGTAGGAGTAGAAGTAAGGTCGTGTTGTGAAAATTTTCTAAGTCCTGAATGTGGGTCAAGGTCATCTAAACATATTACCAAAACGAGGAATAGAGCAGTAAGTGATTCCCACATTGAACCACAGACTGATCTATTCCCCGCTCTGTATTCAATATAAACTAATTTTGATAAATTAATTAAATGTTATTAAAGGATTTTAAATTTTGTCTTTTTTCCAAACAACAGTACCACTACTGTCTCGGATTAAATAGTGCCTCTCGGTTGGAGACTCAGGGTTGATCATACCTTTGGGTAATCTCAAGATGTACTTCTTGTCTCCACATCTTACGATTACAGTGATGTGTTCAATCACCTTGACATAGAAATATTTTTGGAATCGACGAAGCCTATTAATCCGAGTTGTGTACAAAGTTTCTGCTGTTTGCTTCGCGCAATGAGATGTATTAGACTTGTCTTTCATTTTTAGGTGAAGACCACAAAGTACCTCATTCGAAATACAAGGTCTAGTACAATGCTCACCTTTTTTTCCGCCTTTTTTAAACAAATATGAACATGATTTTAGAGGTTGGAAGGATTTTTTACGAATTGACAGGATTTTCTTGCATTTATCAGACAAAGGTTGGTTTCTTAAGGGGGTAGGTGGTGTAAGAGGTGACAGAATAGGAGGAGCTTTCATGAGGAATAGTGACGATGGTGATGATGAAGTTGATGATGATGACTTTGTTGGATTCCGGTCAGGTGAAGCAGGAGGAGGAGATGGTTTCGCATCATCGTCATTTGATTTCTGTACATCTTCATCTCGCCCAGAGTGACAAGCTTGTCCAGAGCTTGATTTCTGCGAAGGTTGTGTCGCAGAAATCATATCCATCGTCAAAGTTTGTAAAAGAATTGATGATGCAACATTAGAAGAAGAAGAAGAAGATGAAGGTAGACGGTTTTTCAGATTCAAATATTTCCTTGCGGCCATGGATAAAATCGTTAAACAGACAGTGAAGCTGGATAACAGAGTGAGGAAGGTCTTGCGAAACCTTCTTATATACCCCGGTGGCAGTGGTAGGAGGCGATGAGTAGTGGGGGTTACGAGTAGTGTGAGTGTTAGAGTAGAAGTAAAGTCGCGTTGATAAATATTCCTAAGTCCTGAATGTGGGTCAAGGTCATCTAAACATATTACCAAAATGGGGAATAGAGTAGTAAGTGGTACTCACTTTGAACTACAGACTGATCTATTCCCCGCTCTGTTTTTTAGGATAGTGATTGTTCAGTCATAATTAAGACTCAGGACTACATGACTTAGACGGGTGAGTGTGTGTTGTCAAACGCTTTGCATGGACAGAGAGACAACAGGTACGGTTTGCATGGCCACTACACTTTACACAGTTTGTAAGGTTAGAATGTGGTGGAGGTAAGGAATGACAGAAACAATCACGAGTGGTATTATTATTATTATTATTATTTAAGGGGAGAGCATAGTTCGAAACAAGTTATTATATATATATATCTATATAATTAAGGAGCTAGCTCGTTATTAAAGGCCACAAAGCAGTAACAAAGCTTCCTCTTGTAATTATTTGAAACTATTTGAAACAAAAAGTTATTAATGTGCCAATTCAATTTAATACAATATAAATTTTGAAAAAAACCACACCGCAACTTTTCCTATCATCGGTAAAGATTTGGTTGTATACAAAGGTAAGTGTGTTGTCAACCACTTTGCATGGACAGAACGACAACGGTACGGTTTGCATGGCCACTACCCTTTACACTGTTTGCGGATATGGATGGAGTGACTGAACCAATCGGAAGCAAAGGAATAAATGTCAAGACGGCCGTAAAACCTAAACTGACACTTTTGAGGATGGGTTATTGAAAGGTGATTGGAAAGTCTGCAAGAAAATACAAAATGTAAATAATATCAACTGACAGAAAGGTGAGAATGATAGGATAATGTCGAGTCGGAACTGACACTTTGAGGATAGAGTATTGGAAGGTGTTAAAGGAATCTGTAAGAAAATACATATGTCATTGGTAAATAGAATCATCTGAAACATCTGTTAGAGAATGGTGCGAACACTGAAACTAACATGCAAAACTACCATGCAAAACTATCATGCAAAAGAACAAGCATGCTACAACTATTACTACAGAGAATCTTTAATAAGGAATGGTACCTATTCTTTACAAAAGATTCTACTAACGACTGTCCAATCGACCAGCTAGCTAGGCTGCTCGATAGAGACTGCCAGGATGATGGTAGCGAGGTAGCTTACCCAACGAGTAGTGGGGGAGCCTAACGAGTAGTGGGGGAAGTTGTGGTGGTGGAGCCTAACGAGTAGTGGGGGAAGTTGTGGTGGTGGAGGAGTCTAACGAGTTCTGGGGGAAGTTGGGGTGGTGGGGGTTATGCAACCAAGATGTTTCTATAGATATATGATTGAGATTTTTGACGTTGAATTCGCTGTCCATTATATAGGTCGCGGTTAACGAAAAGATAAATTAATAGATGACAGAAACTCTAAATATAATGCAACTAGCAAAACTATTACAGAATTCTCTAAGTCCTTTAACTGGGTCAAGGTCACGATATAGTGTTTTTTTTTTTTTTTAAATAACAGGGAATGTTAGTTCCCTGCTATTTTACGTTTGAATTCAACTCGCTAGAAGCCGCAGAGTTACACGAGTTTGACTTTAATGGCTTTTACTTTAAATTCATTTTTCGATCTAGCGATAAGTTTGTAAATGTGTAATTTTGAAGGTGACATCCATTGAATAAATATACGGTGGATATTAACATTGTTCAAAGGAGTTAATTCAATTTCTACGTTCAATTTATGTCCACGATATTCATACGATAGAATAGCTAGAAAAGCTTCTGACAAAGCCAGCTCAGAAGGAGCAACCCATGTGTTAACACCTGCGGCTTCCATTGCGAAGTGATGGGGGTTGAGTGTAAAGTCGGTCTTTTATAGAATACCCCCACCCATTAACCTGCATCAAAACAATAACGAAATTACTACAACATAGAAGAAATTCTTATTTTCTAAAATTAAACAGACAGCTGAATTCTCTAAGTCCACTAAGTAGGTCAGTAAGCAAGGAAAACAATAACAAAATTACTACACCCTATACGTGCACAACTAACACTAAAGTGAGCAAAGAGAAATACTCTAAGTCCAGTTAGTAGCTCAGGGTCATCAAGCATATAGGAAGGCGGATGGGAAGAAACTCTAAGGCTACTGCAACTATACGTGCACAAGTAACACTGAAGTGGTGAACAAGAAATATTCTAAGTCTCGTAAGTAGGTCAAGGTCACCAAAACAGTAAAAAGAATTTAGTTCAAGCGTATTAGAGGCGCAACAATACATGCAATTAGTTCAAGCATATTAGAACATTACTCTATGTCTACTGCAACTACATAAGCAGAGAAAGAAAGAAATTTGCTACATAAGCAGAGATAGAAACAAATTTACTACTACTATTACATGCATACAACTAACAGAAAAGGAAGAAAGAAGAAAGAAAGGTTTGGTGGAAATGTTTTTGACAATCGAATGTGGGGCCCGCACATCCAACTACCAACCACATCGCCTTTTACGGAATAACAGGACAATCACACTGGCCGTAGGACCTGTATGTGTTTGCTTCCTGCTACTCTCCAGAAAGCGGCAGCAGGGAGACAACGGCCGTATAACTGAGGTGCCCCAGACTGCGAGATAGCTACGTTCAACACTTCTATATATACCCTCCAGAGCCGTGGTGGCGGACACGTATAACAAGCCGTACCTTGTTAAATGTAAGCGATAAATAACTCAACCGGTGCGACCGTATAAGGAAAACACCTAATGGATGTAATCTGACTGAAGGATGTCGTAAATAAATCAGCCGCTCACCGTATAAGGAATGTAGCCGAGGTAATGAACGGTTCCAAGTCAGGTTTCCATATGCGGCGAAAAGAGAAAGTGACTTATATGGAAACTTGACTTGCATCATTTATTCCTACGAGCACGCTCCTTATACAGAGACAGCTGGATTATTTATCGCTACCATTAACGAGGTACACCACCTTGTACATCTAGCTTTAGAGTTATAGTCTACACTTCACATATTGACAGTGACAAATGGGTGTGAATTAACTCGGTACAAGTCGTTATACACCCAGACAGCTAATTTATTATTCTCTTGGATATCTCTTAGCGAGTGCAACGTTGGTTTGTCTTGTCTCCACTATCCGCAATGGAGAAGACAGGTACTGCTGCTGCTGCTACGCTACATGAGAAGTTACAACGAGTGAAGATGAACTTGAAGACAAAGAAGAAAACGAATTTTAAAAAATCAAATTCATTAAAAAATGTCATCAAAACAAACTTTTCTAACCACCCATTATATTTTAAACAACAATCCGAAAGTCAAGAATTATTCAAAATTTTACAAGAAATGAAAAAAAAAATTGAGCCAATTGAACCGATAGCGACTGTGCATTTAAAATTCAAAAAATTGAAAAAAGATGAGAAGTATCTCGTAATAGGGAAACAGGATGACGGAGGTCTACTACTATATAATGAGAAACGACAAATGCACTTTGCAGTTAAAATTCCCAAATCAATAACGATCCCATCAAGAGGAACAAGAAAATTATACTTGGTTAGAAGGAATAAGAAGGTTGTTTGGGAAGAGATGTAAATAACAGAAAGAATGAACAATGATGGAAAAGAAAAACTGAAAAAAATAAAAACAAAAAAAAACAAAAAAAAACAAAAAAAAAACAAATAAAAACAATAACTTATTTGCTAACATTGGTACATTCAAGCTACTGTGAGTGTGTTCTTTTTTTGTGTTTGCAGAGCTACGAATTCTGTACGAGTACTGTCATACCTAACACATTCTATCGGGAAAAGGAGAAGTAAACAAATAATACATTTAACCTAGATACTACTGTGTTTTATATCTATGAAGTTATGAACTTATGAAGTTATCTATTTCACACATATTATAGATGGCTGCAAACTAATGCCTGCAGCTGCACTCGCACCTGCCTCCTGTTTCTCATGCGCGGGTTTGTAGTGGGTTGGTGGTGGGGGAATCGGGGACGGAGCTTTGTGTGGTGGGAGTGGGATCCGGGTACCTAGCATGCACATTTCCCCTAGCTCAGTCTACCCTTGGATGGTGAGCAATGCACATGGATTTTCCTATCCAAGATGATACGGTTTCTACATCAACACCTTATGCATATACAGTTGACACTGCATTAGAAACTAATGTTGAAAACCCAGTTCAGGTACAAGAGGTGAACAGCACTACATCTTCTGACGTTGAGGCGTTTCTGCTATCTTTGTTGGACTAATAGGTAGATTCTGTTACTTGTTGCTCATGTCTCTTAGAATAAAAACCATCACCTACAACACTGTTCATTTATCGACTTTACAAGATCTCCATGTTTTTACGAAAGAATTGGAAGATCTATTGTCGACTGGTTACACTGTAGCTGTGGAAGTGTTTGCAACAAATGATGATGATAACAACGACACTACCAATGATTCTCGGATGGGTTTGGAATACGCACCACCAAAAAGAAGAAGAAGATGAGTCGGACAGCACTTTTGTTCTCGCACAAAATAAATAAATAAATAAATAAAGATATGTCAGTGGTTGCGGTGAATAACTGCAAGAACAATACACGATCTCGTACGAGTTTTCTTTTGATCGTATTCTATCAATCATTTCTACAGTAGAAACGACGGAACGGATACGAGCGGTGTTGAAAGCTCGTACGAGCGTTTTTTTAAAAATTTGGTTCATTTGACCTTGAACCAATTTCCTCAGCTGGTCCCTTTAATTTTTAATGGGCTCGTGATGTCATCAGCTAAATATGACGTGAATCAGGCCATCTTTGACAAGTCACGTGACCGGAAGTCATAAATCACTTTTATCGATTGGCGTAGATGCCCCCTTTCCCCACTACTCATATTAGTAAGTGAGGGTTATTATAGTCAATAGAATGATAGTCTCCGCTATCTGTGGCAGAGAGTTGAATCATCAATAGTACAAGAGGCTTCATTATCGTTGGGTGGGATCAAATCGTCAATGGGATGGGAGGCTCCATTATCGGTGGGGGAGGGTTAGACCGTCAATAGGATGAGACGTCACATTATCGGAATGTGAGGTTTAGATTGGCAATAGTATGAGAGGCTCCATTATTGGTGGGTGAGGGATACCCCTCACCCACCCGCCTACCCTCACACGTAAAGTAGTTTTGACCCACCCATACACGTACAGTGGTATTGACCCACTAGCCCGCCCATACACGTAGAATGGTATTGACCCACCCGCCCACCCATAAATGTACAGTGGTATTGACCCACCCACCCACCAATACACTACATTGGTATTGACCCACCCACCCACCCATACACGTACAGTGGTATTGACTCACCCGCCCGCCCATACACGTACATTGGTATTGACCCACCCGCCCGCCCATACACGTACAGTGGTATTGACTAGATAATAGGATGAGAGTTCCTATTATCGGAGGGTTGGGGTTATATTGGCTATAAGGTGAGAGGCTCCATTATTGGTGGGAGAGGTTTAGATCGTCAATAGTATGAGAGGCTCCATTATTGGTGGGAGAGGTTTAGATCGTCAATAGTATGAGAGGCTCCATTATTGGTGGGAGGTTTAGATCGTCAATAGTATGAGAGGCTCCATTATTGGTGAGTGAGGGATAAATCATCAATAGGATGAGAGGTCCTATTAAGGGGGGTGGGGAGGGGTGGAGGTGGTTAGTTTGGTAATAGAATTAGAGGTATATTTTTCCCTAATTTAACTACCATAACTAAGGTTAATCTTACATTACCAAATCAAACCTAATATAACATAACTAAGCCCAACATAATCTAACCAAAGTAGTGGTACTGAATTAACGGAAAAGATCCGAGGTCCCATTATCGGTGGTCGAGAGTTGAATCGTCTATAGATGAAAGGTTCTGTTATCGTTGGGTGAAAGTTAGATGCGGCCATATTTATGCATGAGGCACCCTTTCCCAAGATTTATTGAGACGCCTTCTCAATTCATATTCCATTAATGGAATATCATCCTTCATTTTTGTTTTCAATCTATTCACAACTATCATATGATTTGGAATTTTAACATTTTTATTGATAATGGAGTAAGTAACTGTTTTCAATAGCAATCCTGACCATTTTAACTGTTTTCAATAGCAATCCTGACCATTTTAACTGTTTTCAATAGCAATCATGACCATTTTATTACGAATTTAAAGTTTTGATTGTAAAATTTACTCAAAATATAAACGTATTATAAGAAATCAATCTTTCACACTTCTCAGTCTTAATGTTCTGTATATGTAGTGGACGTTCATATGAATGGATAAGTACCCCAAATGACACTCATTGCATTTCAAAAGTTATATTTGAATAGTATACCAGCCAAAATGATTCAATATACACATTCAATAGCCAAAAAAATCAAGTGGCATTATTAAGGAACTCTGACAGGGTAGATTAATTATTTTTGATACACTTTAATTAAGCAATTTATTTTCAAATTGGCTAGCAATTTAGATCATCATTAGTGTTTTATTCTAAATTTATCATTTTACACTAGTAACTAACAACTATATTAGGTTTAATATCATAAAATAAAAATAATTGTATTATGAATTGTAATGTTTATTCATTGCTAAAGCCTCCTGAGCTGATATATATATAATAACAAATAATAAGGTTAACGTACCTTTTTGTCGTCTTCAGCTACAAAATCTTCTTTATTGGATTACTGGTTTCAGAGTAAAAACTCCATGTTCACATCCATTGTACGTTGTCAAAAGTCGCATTAAAACATTATACAAAAATTAAATATTTACAAAAAATAATAAAACACATGATAACATTGCCGGTTGGTATGATGGTTAGGTTAGATCTAACCGGCACCATCATACCAACCGGCAATGTTATCATGTGTTTTATTATTTTTTGTAAATATTTAATTTTTGTATAATTTTTTAATGTGACTTTTGACAACGTCCAATGGATGTGAACATGGAGTTTTTACTCCGAAACTGGTAATCCAATAAAGAAGATTTTGTAGCTGAAGACGACAAAAGGTACGTTAAACTTATTATTTATTATAATGTTTACATTATTTAACGAATAAAACTTTTTGTTTTCATTTTAAAGCTATTTTCCTGCTAATTTATTTATCACAACTTTGATATTTTTATATCTGCTAATAATAATACAAAGTTTAGAAAGTAACCTTATTATTTTAGTTCATTACTGTATTTTTATTGAAATATTTTCCCTTACATGTAAAAATTATTTAATTAATTTATTAGGTTTTGAAATGACAATAACCATATTAATTTATACCCATTATCTTTCATATGAAGAAACTAATATTGAATATTTAAAATACAGTAAGTGATTTATAAAACCAGGTTGTAATAATTTTATATCTATATCAATTGATAACAATACGTAGTGTAGTGTAAACCCTTGGGGCTTATTGATGAGTACATATTTTACTCATTAATTTAAAATATCCTGTAAAAAAGCTTGAGAAATGTTACTAAAAATATTTATAAATATTTTCTAAATAGAAAAGTACTGAAAATAAGGCAAGTTAACTAAATATATGGTTGGGTATTACCCTTGATTATATACACCTACAATAGATAAACCATCTAATAGGAATATTTGTGGCAGTAATTTTGTTAGTTAGTGTGGCCCACAACCACAGCTGTTTTAAACTGCATTACATTTACATGGAGCTACACTAGCGCTCCACAATGGACCACAAAAACAGCAGATATTTTGAGACTCGAAATTTAACATTGGATGGGAAATCTATTTGTGTATAAAATCAATGATATTACTTAAAAAATGGCATTAAATTGAACTTTATATAATCGAAAAACAAAATGAAATGAAATGAAATGAAATGAAAAACGTCTTTATTTTCAGGCGAAGTTAGGACTTATCAGTCCTTTCTTCCACTTAACCTGAAGAATCACACGAAAAATCACAAACTTTATAAAAAATATACAAGAGAAAGAAAACTGAAACAATTTTATCAATTTTAAATGTATTCATCACAATATATCTTTGCATAAACGGGAACATTCAATTTAATGGCATGAAATAATGGGAGAAGTACTATCAGTAAACAATACACATTTATTTATTTTTAAGAGTTATCTTCAGGATATGGATGAATTTCGATTTTTAATGAGTCTGATCGAATGTAATTTTTACAATGTAACGTTGACTTTTCCTCAGAATTATAAACTGTCATTAATTAACAGCCATATGACAAATGAACATCCGGTATTTATCAGCTGATCACTTTTTTCAGTTGAGTCGCCAGCTGTTTCTAACAATATATAATTTATTTGAAACGTGTAATGTCAACAGCTGTCAAAGTAAAACAGTTACCGGGGTAAGTTAACTGTTATGTTAACTTAAATTGTTATTGTAACTGCCATAATTATTTAGTAGCATACCGAATGACAATTACAATTATAACGTGGCCTACTTTTTAATTTAATGTTATACTTTATGTTCAAAGTGTTTGTAGTCACGCAAACACCTCGGGGAAACAATTTATGCATTAATGAAAACTGTTATTTTGATTTTAATAATGATGAGATTGAAACGTTTAAAATCAAGTGATATTTCTAAAGGTAAGTGTTTATATTTCTCAGTTGAATATGAATTAACTGATATTGATTTGTGTCATGCTTTATTATTTATTTACTAATAATTAACTTCTACTAACGATATACTTATGTTACTAATGCTTTATTAAATTAACTTATGGTAGGTTTTTTTAATTCATGTTATTATATAGTATAGCAATAGGTTAATATACATGAATTTCTTTGGTTAATCTTTTATTGAAGTTGATTTAATAAACAGTTTTTTTTTTTTTTTTTTTTTTTTTTTTTTTTACTGATAATTTAGTTGAGTTATCAACATGGTAACTTAACTTTTATACAGGGTGTTTCGCCAGAGGTTGGCACAACTTCAGGATATGATAGTAGACATAACAATAAGTAAAAAAGTTCCTGTAAAAATGTGGCCTATCGCACCTTGTTAAGTGTCTGTCTGTCTGTATGTGTTTTTTATTAAAAAAATTATATCTCAAACATGGTTTGAGCTAATAATTTGAAACTTTGTATATTTGATAACCTAGTTAGGGGTACTTTCAAATAGAAAATGAACAAAATTATCACTATCAGTTTCAAAAGGGCAACCATAAGAAATGTTAATAGTTAAATAACTTTAAGACCATTATTATTACTGAAAATATATTTATATACTTTAATTTTGTAAATTTAATAAGAAATTCAAAGATACCTTAATTTTAACAATCGGTTTTAAAATAAAAGAGTAAAGCACTTTTTTATGTATGCTTGTTTAGGGTTCTTCACTTGTATGAAGTTTACTAACCAAATGTATAACTTCATAGTCATTATAACAAGTTGTTTTTAATTATTTTAAAGTATAAATTGCTTAATTAATTATTTTAGGCTGAGGTATGCATTGATGAAGGAGGGTGTCACGTTGAAAAGCATTTATAATACAATTATACAATTTGTGTTTTTGTTTTATGTAAAATAAATGTCGTTATTTTTTTAGGAAAAAAATAGGCTATTTTTTAGGAAACCCTAAACAAGCATACATGAAAAAGTGCTTTACTCATTTGTTTTCAAACTGATTTTTAAAATTGAGGTATCTTTGAAATTGTTATTAAATTTACAAAATTAAAGTATCTAACACATTTTCAATACAAATAATTGTTTTAAAGTTATTTAAAATTTAACGTTTCTTATGGTTACCATTTTGAAACTGATAAAGAAATGTTGTTCCTTTTTCATTTTAAACTACCCCTAACTAGATTAGCAAATATACCAAGTTTCCAATTATTAGCTTAAATCATGTTTGAGATATAATTTTTTTTAATAAAAAACACACACAGACACTTAACAAGGCGGGATAGGCCACATCTTTACAGGAACAGTTTTGCTTATTTTAAGGTCTGCTATTATATCCTGAAGTTGTATATGGCTTGTTATCAGTTCGTATAACAAATTATTTAATGTGATCAATGGTAAATATCTCGCTGTTTTCATTATGTGTTTTTCTTTTTTTCTTGAATTACTTTATAAAACATCTTTACCAACAGCGACCAATTTAACAATGTTCTATAAAGCTGGTCAAGTAATATTCATTCGTAGATGTAAAATGTAGTTAAATGGTATTTGTACGAGTGTAATACGGTAATTTAACCTCACTACGTAAAATTAAGGAGGACTTCCGAACCTTAACAAGGGGGTCTTAATCCCTTCGACAGAAGTGTTTCGACCTTGAAACCACCCACAAGCCCCTCACCTTAGCCCTATAGGAGTTGCTGAGAGCTTCGTTTTTGCCTTTGATGAATATTTAATGTTTGTTACATACAAGAAGCAATGGTTTTGATTCTCAAAGTTTCATTTTTAAAGAGAGATATTTAAAATTTTTCCTAAGCAAATGAATTTTCGTTAGGTTAATTTTTTATTTATTAATGATATTTAAGTTGGTTTTTAGAGTATATATAATAAAAAATATCGAAAATAATAAGTAGATGTAATTAAAAAAAATTATTTAAAAACATATCCGATTAGTTTATTTTAGTACAAAACAAATAATATTATTTAATTAAAATATATATTATATTAAACTAAATTTAATTATTAAAATTAAAAAAATTCCCCACGTGCTATAACCTGTGAGTGGGGGTCAAGTCTTATAAGAGGTTATATATTTTGAGTATTAGATTTACGTTTAATAGTCTGGAAGGGGGATAGGTAATGAGTGATTAATAAAAAAATGTGTATCAGTAAAAAAATATACTTATGCATCATATAACATTTACTCATGAGTTTACAACTTGAAATAGGCTATTATCAGATTTAATTTTCACTGGGGGTAAAAAAATCCGTCTTGACAAAAATTGGATCCGGAAACATAATCTACGCATACCCTACTCACACTCCAATCACACTCATGCACCCGTCCACAAGCACGCAAATCCCACACACACTCACGCTCGGCTTACGAATGCATACTTTACACACGCAGTCGCAACTTACTCATACACGCGCACACTAGAAACACAATCACGCAGCAAACAAACACGCACATAACCTCAATAACGACAACTACGCACAGGATAATGGTAGGTGTATAATTTCTTAAATGGACTATTGAAAATGGATACAGACTGAAACGAATTAATTTTGCGTGATATACTAAAGTATTTTTAATACTTTAGTAGACTTTCCATGCCTCAGTCTGACACCCTGAGGTCACCCGCCCACCCATACACGCACTGTAATATTGACCCACCCGCCCACCCATACACGCACTGTTGTATTGACCTACCCGCCTACCCATACACGCACTGTAATATTGACACACCCGCCCACCCATACACGCACTGTTGTATTGACCTACCCGCCTACCCATACACGCACTGTAGTATTTGTATTGGTAATTGGTGCACATACAAATACTAACCACCACACACACATTATCCAAACAATTATCTTATTATATTAACATATGTATTGATACTACATATGTATTAATGTATTGATACATTAATACTAATGTTTGTGTGTGGGTAACGTTCCAAACTACGTTATTTAATTGGTGATAACGATAATCGCCTCATTTAAGTTAATCTGTTTCTTCCTACAAGCCAAAGAAATTGAATATACTTTAATGATTGTGAAATAACATTTCGATTTTTATTTATTTATTTATTCTTAAGACGCCGATCGTCAAGAGAATTCTTATTTATTATTACTATTTAATTGTTCTTAAGTTATTATAAATTTGTTTTATAAAATATTTGTCTACACGTTTAATTTTCTAGATACAAAAAAACTGTATCTGTGTCTTTTTAGTTTGCATATTTAGTTTACAAATATGATACTACTTACATTGTCTTAATAGAATTTTAGTTTTAAAAGCCTATCAGGTCCAACATATCTCATATAACTACTTTACACCGACCAAGTTTGTCCTTTTCTTTTTTTATGACGGCTTAGGTATTCATTTATTTGTGTAACAATATTTCAGTAGTAATTAAATATTTTAGGTTTCATAGAAAACATTAAAAAGATTTTTTTTTTTAATAATGGTAAGTAATGTGAGGGTAGAATATAAGTTTGAAAAAGAAAGTGAGCTCCTTTTCGTATAATTTAAGCAAATACATTGTAAAGATTAATAAATTTGTGAGGGTGAATTGATGAAGTTTCTTAAAAAAGGTTTATGTGTGGGTCACTATGCTATCGGTGGTCATTTTACTTTGACATTTTTCAAAATTGTCATCATATGTTAGTTATGTAGTCAGCACAAACATGAAATTTTTAAAATTTATTTTGATTTTTAACAGTTTCACAATTTCAACGGATAAAATATGTCTCTCTATATGTATATAGATTTATAAGTAATAAGTTTATAAGTTATGTTTTAACAAACTATACAATTACATTTTTTAAAGGTATTGTTTATATATTTTCTGCATTTAATAGTAGGTAAATTCTGATGGTTTGAGCCTCACCTTCGGGTATCTTCGGCTCTCGGATTCAATATGGTGGTCAAACTCAGGCATTTTCGGATCACGTGACTTAAAGTACCAACCCTATGGGAATTTTTCCTTCACTAATTTCCCTCCAACTTCCCAAATTTTCCTGCTTTCTGCTATAATAAATGCATTATTTTATATATACACAATAACAAATGTCACAGCACTCCTGGTTACACAGACCGGATGTTAGTGGTTTTCCTGTTGCGACAGGTACGTGTGACACTCATGATTGACCTTGTCGCACATGCTTACAACGACTATCTTCAAATACTATAGCCTGATTGATTCCCCCTGCCCCTGCTCCTATTAACACGTACCTAACTCCTCATTCTTTCTCTAGTGCTTGAACCAAACGAACGTGTAATATTGTTACTAATACGTTTTGATTTGATTGACTAGTGTTAGAACTATATTCCTTTGGCTATACACTGAACTATATAGTGTGGAACTATAAATATTTATTTTTAAAAATCCCACTTTTGGAAATTAATAATAACAATTACTTTCTTTTTAACTAAATTTAATATAATCCTAATCTAACCATGGAATCCTACTCATCCACTTTGAACGATAACCTTGTTACCATTTGTCGTAAGTTTAGCACTTGCGGTAAAGACGTTCTAAGAGTTCTCACAGGAAATAAACACAAAATCCTCTCCGAATTAAAATTGCAACGAAACAGGCATAGGGGAATTAAATGGTATATTTCTGTTCAAATTAAATTCACCAAAATTGTAAATAACGAAGAAATATTTATGTCGCCTTTCTTTCAGTAAAACTAGATCCCTGCTACTTTCCGATTCTATCGATACTCAATATTTAGAAGCTCTTGACAAAACTTTAGAAAGCAAGGGTAAATGGGTAAGTCAAGGTAGTGGGTGAGTACTTGAAAATGACTCACGTTTAGATCTTTGTATTGTTAAGTATCAGTCTTTATACGCTTCCTCCTATACCCACTCCTAAAAAATGTTCCCACTCCAAGCAGGAAATTGTAAATATTAAAAATTATGTTAATAAACGCTTTCTCCACTCTGTAGTTGCTCAGTTATACCCCGACCTAAATAGGAGAACTAGTTATTATAAATCGCTGTTATGTAATGTAAGTATTTCTGGTATTAGCAATCCTGTTTAAGTTACTGATCTTGATAAATTTGAAAAATTAAGGGGAGCACGCCGCGGCGAGGCCTCCAATGCTATTTAAATGGGACAACATGTTACTATTTAGGTACAAGTTTCTCATAACCTATAAAAACTAGGGTGATGAATTTTGTTTGCTTATTATGTTCATTTTGGTTAATGAAGTACTCCATTATGAATTATTTAGCTACAACAATTATTTGGGAAAAAATTTTCTTTTTTATACTATAAAACTATCTTTAATTTTAAAGTTCAAAATTTGTTTAGACTACTTAAAACTCAATATAATTTGATAAAAATAAAGTAAATTACTCACCAGTAGTGTAAATTATGTGTATAAATTTTGAAGTCTGTAGGCCTAATAGTTCGGGAGAAAATGGTACCTAAACACTTAAAAAAGTAACTTTCGGGAAAATCCATTTAAAGTCTAAACTAGCAAACACACACTAAAAACCTCCTGGAACATAATCCTGACAATCAGTATTTTCTTTTCTTCTCTTGAGCAACCTTCTCCTAACCCTTTTTTTTATTTTCCTCTTGAACCTCTTTATTTGCTTTTTTTATTCTATTCTCATCAATTTTCTTCAGTCCTTCAATCATAAACTTCCCAAGTGTTATTCCCAATCTTTCAAACACATTAGCTTTACCAATGACACCCTCATTGAAGCTTATAACGGAGTCATTTACTCCAATCTGAAGAGTTTTAAGCCCTACAAATGTAGTTTTTGGAACCATACTCCAAATCACACTATTAAAGCTCTCATTCGGATTTTGAATCTTTCCGTGCAAACAACGTTTTAACAATTTTGGATCCGACAAATCTTTGTAAACTGGCTTTATTACATTCATTACTTCTTCAGGTAGAGAGTTTTTATGTTTATATTCTATATTTTGTTCTTGTGCCTTTTTATACTTACACCAAGACTCATTTCCAAAAGGACAAAGCTCGTTTTGTGATTTTTCATCAATTGAAAGTTTGTGGTAAAACGTTGCTGAATACATCAACGCCATTCTTGTTTTTATTTTTTTAACCATAAAAAGCAAGGAAAGTACCAAGTGTTATATATTTTCTTAAACAGGATGAAATTGAGATTTTTTTAAAGATAATAATAAAAAAATTGAATTTTTTAACCCCCACCATGGCGTGCTTCCCTTAAACCCTTCTATTTCTGTAAACAGTTTTGGTTATGAAAAGGATGAAATCTATTCAATTAGAATCATTACAGAAAAGTTCAGGATTCACCACGTCAAGTTGCAACTTTTGATTAATGACACAACTACTCACTATTGTTTGATTACAAACTGTTCCGACTGCTATCTCACTTGACTAAACAGGCAAATGTTTCTTACTACTGTAAATACTGGTTACACAGATTTTCTAATTAAGATGTAACTAATCACTTACCTTTGTGTTCACCTCACGGCACAAAAAACTAGACTACCCACTGAGGACAAAAAGGTCAATTACTTTAAGAACTACACTCTAACACACAAAGTCCCATTTACTTTGATTTCAAAAGTGTTGTACAACCTTTGGTCACTTGTCCTACAACACCGAGTATAGTAAACCACGCCCTTCAGATCCCATCAGGCTTTTGCTACGTAATTATAGACAGTAATGGCAAAGCTATCAAACCACCTATTGTTTATAGTGGTCCAGAAGTTGTTCATACTTTTCTAAATTGTTTTATGAACGAGTCTAAAGAACTCGTACTTATTATGAAAAAGAAAATTCCAATTAAAATGACTCCAAAAGATAAAATTTGTTTTCAAAACTCTACTGGTTACCACCTTTGCCTTAAGCCACTTAATAGTGACAAAGTAGCAAATCACAATCATTTAACGGTCCAGTTCTTGGGAGCTGCCCACAATTATTGCAATTTAAACTATAAAGTTCCACATCTCATTCCAGTGTTTTTCCATAACCTCAAAGGTTATGATTGCCACCGTTTGATTCAAGGGCTAAGGAAATGCAAAACAGAAAAAATTGTCATGTATCGCTAGAATTAGCGAGCGGTACATTTAAGTTATGCTTGAGCCACTACGTCTCCTAGATTCGCTTTAATTTTTCATAACATTTTTGGATAAACTTAAGAAAAGCCTAAAGTCTAATGGTACTCCAAACTTTAAAATGTTTAAACAATGTATGAGTGATACACAATTGAACTTATTACTACGTAAAAGTGTGTTCTCTACACCTACATGACAGACGAATATAAATTCCACGAGACTGAACTTCCTCCCAAAGAGGCTTTTTTTAATGACTTGAGTAACACCCGTGTCTAACGAATACTATGCACATGCACAGACTGTGTGGACTACCTTTGGCATGACTACAATGAAACAGTACTACGACTTGTACCTACAGAAAGACGTTTTACTACTAGCTGATAATTTTGTAAATTTCAGAACGACTAGCATGACAAACTACAATATTGACCCACGTAACGTTTACTCACTTTCTGGCTTGGCATGGCATGCCATGTTGAAAATTACCGACGTAAGACTAGACTTTCTCGCGGACATAGATCATGGTGGGCTCTCCGAGACTGGGATCCAAGGTGGTGTCTCCATGATACCGAATCGCTTTGCCCAGGCTTACAATCCTGACCTACCCAACTTTAAATCCCCTAAACCTTACAAATTACTTGATTTACCTCAACTGTAAGAACCTGTACGGCACAAGTATGATCCAACATTAGGCGAAGTTGGACTTTACTTGGCTAACCAAACAGGAGATACAAATCATTAGACTTTACCAAAGTACCGGACAATTCTGATACTGGTTAAATACTCGAGGTGAACTTGCACTATCCACAACACATGCACGACTTACACACAGACTACCCACTAGCTCCTGAACGGAAAATTGTAACTAAATACATGCTATCCACATACTGTAAGGACTTACTAGATGAACTTAACTCCAAACCACCCAAGACAGAAAAACTATTAACTACTCTGTATGACAAGACCAAGTACGTGTTACATTACAGAAACTTTACTTAAAACTCGTACTTATACTCACCAAAATCCACAAAGTACTTTCTTTTAAACAATCTGCAGGTTACCCCCATTTATTAAATTTAACACTGAAAAGAGGAAAAATGCTAAAAATGACTGAATTTTTTTTTAATTTATAAAAAATGCTATTTATGTCAAATCACTTGAAAATGTAAGGATTGATTTCAAGTTAGTAAATTATGACTAAAAATTGGTTAAATGTACAGCTATTCCCAGACTTGAAAACTTCTTTCTATACAACTGGAATTTCTTTCTTTTTCTGGCTGGAATTTCTTTGAAAAAACAATAAATTTTTCTAACCAGTTCTAAAGACTGATACTGATTATTTATTTTACAATGTATATACTCCTGACTTATGTGAAGACATTAAAAATTAACTTCATCTTTTTGACACCTTAGAGTATCCATCTACCCATCCATGTTACAGTGTTGAAACAGTTAAGAAAATTTAAAGACGAACTAAGATCAAAACTTGCTAAAGAAATTATTGGTTTAAAAGCAAAGCGCTATTCTGTATTAAAAGCTGATCAAGAGGAAAAGAAGGTAGCAAAGAGAGTACCCCCGATTGGCGATAGAAAATTAATTTCGTCATGAAATGTTTAAAGATTGCCTTTTAAATCTCGAACTAAAAGAAACTTCCGCGCTAAACATTTCCAGTAACAGACATAACATTTACACAAATTATACAACAAAATTGTCCCTGTCCTCTTTGACGATAAAAGATACATTTTAGAAAATGGAATAGATACGTTAGCTCATGTTCATCACTTTATTAGTCAAAAGCCGGCTTTACAGCATGATCATGATTAAATAGCTAAAAAAATTTTAAACTCAACATTAAATCTCAGGATGGTGTTAACCTAAGCTATAAAAATAAAATAAAATATATAAAAAATAAATATGACAAAACACAATAAAAATGCTTCAGACCATTTCTTAGTTATTCTGACTGGAACTTTAGTTTTACGCTAAAATGATACAATGTTTTTTGCGAATGTCCCAGGAGAGATTTTGTCCCTTATACATCCCAACGGCGAGCAAATCAACCCCGTCCCCATTAACGTACAATGGCATTGACACACCTGTCCACCCATACACGTACAGTGGTATTGACCCACTCACCCACCCATACACGTAAAGTGGTACTTATATAGAAAAAAAGATAAAGTTATATACACAATTATTTACAGTTCACATATAAAAATTAATAAATGAACAACAAAAATTCCATTTAATATTTAAAACAAAATACTGTCAGAGCGTCTTTCCAGAAACGTTAAACTCTTCATGACTGACTACTACTTCATACCCCCACCACTTCTTCCTTTACCACGTCCTTTAATTTTTGCTTTACTTTCACTCAAGAAATGGTGCCAATAGGTTCACTTGCTTCTCTTACTGCAGTGGAACTTTGTAAAACTATTAGTAATTTTGTTAAATTAAAAACTAAACCGTCCAAAATCTATTAAAGATTATTTAAATAAAATGTATTAGTCCATTTATTCTGATTTATTACAATAACACATAAAAAATTCGAGGTTAGACACCTACCTTAATTGGCCAGTTCCTTTTCTTGATCCTAATGTAATGGTAAAAGCTGCCTTTTACTATTTAAATTCAAGCGATACAGTTCGTTGTGAAGAGGGTGATGTTCCATTCAATGACCACAAAAATACTCCCCACACTGAATATTTGTTAGTGGTCTACCTCTCACACATTTTTCTTATAAAGGTAGAGATGTATGTGGAAATTTCATGTAAAACTGAGCCCTTTTACGGCTAGAATGAGATGGCTTAGCCGACTGTGGCACTAACGGTGAGCAGTTTGGTAATCTTGCACGTGTGGTGCCTTTCGAGCGTTTGTACGAATTTCTGGGGTGTAAAAGCACGTAATTAAAAGCTCTGGGGTGTAAAAACCTGTAACAATAAGCGAAAGGTGAATATAAGTGCTCGTTAAGTATGATTGAATAAGTCTGAGGAAGGACACTCAATGGCTGGATAGTATCCGTAAGTCCAGGGTGTGTGAAAGGGGTTAGAATTGGCAGGGAGGCAGTCAACTTTATTTATATTATTTTTAAGGATTACTGCCACCACATGGAGTGGTTGGTGCTCCATGTACTCAAATTAATAAATATTTGTACTTTTGTAAATTACAATTTACATTATTATTACACGTAAATTAATTGGCTTGTATATTATATTATAGTTTATTCATATTTTGTTAGTATTGAACAGTTACGTACTCAGTTTTAAAAGTAGTCTTATGTCAACAAATTTTTTTGTGTAGTTACCAACGGTATAATCACACATTTCAATTGTTAAAACATTTTGAGTATTTCGTTAACAGACATCTATTTTATTAATAAATGGGAGTTTGACTATGCAACTTGGATTGGAAACATTCCTATATATGACTCCTGTATATTACAAAACTTAAGTAGTGATGTTTCATAGCTAGGCGAACATTGCTTCAAGTGAAGACAACACGAGAAACTTTATCAATATCAGTTCTTCTCAGTGGTTGGTTGTTTCACCACTGCAATAGGTAGGGCTCATAGACGCCCTTCTACTGGAGGGTGACTCAAAATACTCTTGACATGAATTTTCTTTACGGAATGCAGAAATGAGTTAAAGTAGTATTTTCTATTATTTAGCACATGTTAGGAATGTTATTGCCAGAGTGATATTACATTCTTTTAAAGTTATGTTTACTATATACATTTATTTGATTTAACCTCAGTTCTACTACACAGCAACTATACAATTTATGATAACTAATATGGAAAGTAGTATGGTAATCAATATCATGCTGAACAAATCAGAAATAAAAAAAAAGAAAAAATTAAAAACAACAAAAATTAATTTCTTTTATCTTTCAAACAGTATCGTAAATTTATTCTACATGAAAATTAAATGCAAAGTAGAGCAAAAATATCAAATCAGTTTTATAGATTTTTTTATCAAAAGACATATTGGCACTTCATTTAAGTGTATGTGCTAATATTGTACGATATTTTACCTTTATCATTATTATTTAAATATTGAATTACGAAAATTTTACAACTTTACGTGTATGAGTGGGTTTGAGGGCAATTAACAGTATACGTGTGGATGGGTAGGTTGGAGGGACATTACTACTGTACTGTATGGGTGTGTGGGAAAGCAATCACAATTATACGGATGTGGGTGTGTAGGAGGGCCATTATCACTGTATGTGTAAGGGTGGGTGTGATGATATTAACGTGGATTGGATGGGAGGGCCATTACCTAAATCAATACTCACTACATAAACAACCTGACCTTTTCCGTTAATTCACTACAACTAATTTTTTATCACAATTACGGTTAGTTTAGGTGGCTTCTTAAGTTGATCACAAACTGATTAATCCAATGACTGACTTACCGCCTATTGAGCTCTTCGTGTGTAAGTTCTAGGAAAGCGATAAGATAAGGCCCGCGATATCGGATTGCTGGCGGATAAATTATACCACAGTGGACGTAAAAATGATTGGGGAACCGTTTTTCGATCAAAAGAACATTTTTAAGTTGTATTGAATTAACAGAAATCAAAAAATAGTTGTAGTGAATTAACGGAAAATGCCCAAACAACCAAGTCTGGCGTTCTAAAAAAACACGTATTTACTATAGTATATATCTAAATAATAATCATACATTATTGGAAGGGTGTAGAATACATACAGTGGAGAGATAAAAATATAATTTATGTAATTATTTAGAATAATTTATTTTAGAATCTAGTTTCATTGTAAGTGAAACTGTTCTAAATGTTCCAACAAAACCCCGTAGTGGCAGTAACGCTTCTTTCAATCTAACAGTAAATAGAGAAATGTAAAATAAATACAACTGAGAAATTGATGTAAACAATTACACTTATACAAATAATGTAAACAATCGCACTTACGTAATATAACTAAACAATCAGATTTAAGTAACTAATGAAAGCTATGACAGATTTATGTACGTGCGTAATGTAAACAAACGAACACTTTAAGTAATTTAAACAAACCTATTAATGTAAGTAATGAAAATTGTTGTAAGTAATGTAAACATTTAGATTTATATATAATTAATGTGAACAATTAAATACAAATAATTTTTTTACTCATCGATTTATAAATTGTTGCCAGGAATGTTCATTTAGGTGGTTCAGAGAGGGGTTGAATTTTCTTCAGTTAAATCACATATTTTAATTACTACTTAATTTCAGTTATAACCCATTGGCTCATGTCTAGAGGCTGTGAAAGGCATAGATCTCCTGCATTAATACATTTCTCAGCTATTTATAACGACATTTTATTTAGTTCTATCATTATTTTTTTATATATATATTCCTCAGCCAAGCTGCTTTGTACCTTAGGCAATCGAGTATGTTTACAATACTAAAACCTCGATATATACCAGTCGTGATCCAAAAGAACGTTCAAATAGGAAAAAATGCCAAAAATACCCCAAAAATTTTAAAAATTTTAAATTTTATTACATTTAAAAGTAATAGTAAAAAAATCAATAACATTTGTTTCAGTACCTGAAACAGATTATCTTTTTTTATTTATTTATGTATTAATCATAAATGTCGTTTGTTTAACTTTATTAATTATTAATTAAAATTTACTGATCTATGAGAGTATTCGATTTATTGAATATATTTCAAAAAGTTATTATTGTTTATTACTGTTCCTATTTGTGGTTTATTATTTAGATATTCTTATGTAATTTAATTTCGACGATCTTTTAAATAGCTGCCATGCTAAAGAGATGAATTAATATCTGTTGTAAGAGATTAATTAATAGCTGCATTTTATTTATAGTCATGAAGAGAATAATAAACGATTTTTGAATTTAGAAAAATATTATCTGATGGAATGAGAAAAAAGAAGAAATATATATCAACATGATAAATTATATTCCTGATTCTTTATATTTTTTGTGTTTATGAGTACAGTTTATTGTATTATTGTTTTTATTTAAAGACTCATTATTTTACTCCTGGGAACACTAACAAATAATAAGTCTAATAATTCATCTCAAGGTCATGTAGTTAGAAAAATTTTAACTGAGATTCTCAAAAATTTTAGAGAGTAAAAATATTGCAAGAAGGATAGTTTTACAATGTTCTGTATCTCTAATACTAAATTACTACTCATTCATTGAAAATGTTTATACCCCAAAGTCAATAACAGTTAAAGTCAGGTACTTACCATTATCACGGATAGTAAATCTACTAATGCCACGCATTACTTCCAAGGAAGGATCTGCTTTGAATTTAAATAGCCTATTTGAAGCTTTTGAGCTTTCGTAAACCCTAGTGAAGAAGATATTTAATGATATTCTGTAAACGCATTAAGTTTCATTGCTTAAGATCTAGACTTTTATTTTTCTTATTATTAATAACAATGTTTTTAATGACGTGTGCAAAGAATTAATAGTGAATTATATATATATATATATATATATATATATATATATATATATATATATATATTCTGATTTTGAATTAAGCCGAATATCATATGGATAAGAAAATAATTTTACATAGAAATTATTATTTTAACCAAACTGGTGTCAGTCGTCTATATTATCGACGACCGTCACCCTCGCCCAGTGTCATCGTCGATATTTTCGCCGATCTAACAAGCCTTAGTATATTGTCTGCTAATAGACCAAAAGCCAAAGAAACGACATTTAAAGTTATATTATTGGAATCAGAACTTCCTAATGAACGTTTTGGTGTCTTTGGTTTGCTCCTAGTCTGTCTCTAGTGGCAAAATAAAAATATTTTCTTACAACACATTTCAGTTGACAGTGACTGAGACTGGCGTCTGCTTCAATATGTTGTGAAGTAAGGTTGTGTTTGTTTGCGTCGGCTTTGTTTACTGTTTACTTTGTGCTGTTTTATTGTTATTGTTTCTTGATTGATATTGTATATATAGCTATAAGTAAAATGGAATATCGGGATCGGTCTAGTGATATTAGGCATATCCTACAGGAAGATGTGAGTGATTTTCCTGAGACAGAAAAAGACCAGAACAATAGTGATGCTGAACAACTGTCTGTTGGATCCGACATATCATATGTGGATTCAATTACCAGTGAACTTTCGTTGGACTTTTCTTCGGGTTCTGACGATAATTACAATCCTGATCTTTCAGAACTAGAGGATAGTGACCGGGAAGACAACTTGACTGGTAATGTACCTAGGCCTAACTTTGACACAAGTTCCCTTTCTAATGACGATGATAGGCCTACTTCATGCAGGTCCTTCAAGGTCCTTAAACATAATGATTGCGCAATTGTTTTCAGCTTGAAATAGCGGTGTTAAATGACATGTCACATGACCAACTTCTATTAAAAAATTTTAAGTTGACTCTGAGATCTTGGACTTAAGTGATCCCTAATAACATTGGAACACTCTAAATGTAGTGTGGGTTAGTATTAATTTTATTGCACATTTAAAAATGAAGTATTTTATAAATTGTTTAAACAAGATAGAGATGGGGGGTTAACTAATTTAAAACTCGCCCTGTATACTACATACAAGAAATAATTGATAAAGCAAACATGTATATTTCCTGGATATAATGTATTAACGTTGTCTTTTTAAAAAAATCAACACAGTTCATTCGCCTAAAGTAAAGAATGTTTTAATTTTGTTTTTAATCCAGGATTTTATATTGCCTGACCTAAGGCTATACAAACTTCACAGCAATGAGTCATATTTGTAGAGTAACAAGTTTCTTATCGTCTCATGTCACATTGAAAGTCAATCATCAATCTATGAAATCACCTCTTCGACTAGCTTCCCAGTCATTCTGAAGCCAAATCTAACTTGGCATTAACTTGAGTTACGTTTGACGGTCGAAACAAGTTTCCTTATCGTCTCATGTCACATTGAAAGTCTATGAAACGATCTATCTATGAATCAATCTATGAAATCACCTCTTCGAATAGCTTCCCAGTCATTCGGAAGCCAAATCTAACTGGGCGTTAACTTGAGTTATGTTTGACGGTCGAAACAAGTTTCCTTATCGTCTCATTTAACATTGAAAGTCTATGAAACGATCTATCTATGAATCAATCTATGAAACCACCTCTTCGACTAGCTTCCCAGTCATTCGGAAGCCAAATCTAACTGGGCGTTAACTTGAGTTATGTTTGACGGTCGAAACAAGTTTCTGGTATCAGACACTACGACCGTCATCGGTGGATTGTACCTTCCTCGTATGGACTATGTTTCGTTCGGGTTTAGGAAGATGCAACTTCTGGAAATATATGTGGGGAATAGCGAATTACCAGTCATGTCATTGCGGAGTCACACTTTGGAGTCTGCAGATGCTGTCGGCCATTTCGGTTTTAATCCCATAAGAACAATGTTATTTGCGAATCAATATTTGTATGTCCATCTCGAAAATAACATTGTTTTATGGGATTAAAACCAACATGGCCGATAGCCTCTGCAGACTCTGAAACTGTGATGAAAAATATGAACTTTTAAAAATCATTCAGTCATTGTATTAGCGTTAATTTAATTACGACTTTGACTGAAACATTATCCTGCTAATGAAATATATGTCGTACTTTAATATTTCGATGAAATAAAAATTGTCTTTTTAAAATCTTTAGTCTGGTGATTTTTCCCATTAATATTTTGAAGTGTATTCTTAAATCAGTGATCACCTTAATTAGCCTCCCCATTCGGATAGAGGCTTTCCAAAAAGTTCCTTCCGTTCAAGATGAACGGTAGGTATCGGTTATTGCAACCAATCAGTGTAGTGATCACTTTCACTTTGAATAATGGCAGAATTGATTATTTAAAACTGTTGAAGTATTATTTGTTGTTGAGAGGTGATTTTTACTTTTACATATTTTATGGTTAATAATATTAAACTATTATAATATATAAACTAAATCAATAGCACACAATGAAATGGATTTTGTTTGATTGTCACGTGACTTAGAAATTACGCAATTAAAATATAAATTACGTAATATTAATTTTATTTATTAATTTTATTTCTCACAGGTGCTGTTACCTGTTGGAGTTCAGGAGAACTGCTTGACAAACGCAGAACGCCGACCACAGCAGCCGCTTCGTTACGTTAGAGGTTATAACCCTTGATTATATACGCACCTAGATGAGCAACGAGATACGGCTTTGAATGATCAGCCAGCGCTAGCGATCTCTAGCGGAAAGTGTTGGGACTATGGCAGAATTGGTCAATGCGCAGTGCTGCTTCGAGTAGACAACAGCTGAAATTGGCTGTACTCGGGCTCATTACCGACCGCGCTGGCGCTGCGCCTGTCGTAATGTATGTGGAATATGATCGACTGTTTGAAGTCAAGGAAAAGTAATGGTTGACTTACGTCACGCGTTGTAATCGTTTTTATTTATTACGCTTCATCCGTGATATTTGATTACTTGTTACAATAAAATACACATGAATAGACAAGTATTATGAATAGTAACATATATATCATAGATATAACATTGGTTTTGATATTTACCTATTTTATACAGTGTAGTATTTTAACTGTAAACATTTTTATTTTAAAATAGGTGCAATATTTATAGAGTCTGTTTGGTTGCTACACCTACATAGTATTTTGAAAAAATATATACCTAAATTGCTATTATTATTTAGTCCTCGTGTTGTGAACATACAAACATTCTAACTGATGTGTAACAAAATTAAAATACTGAACCGGTGTTTGCTCGACACATTTGTACAACTTATAAAGATTTTTTACATTTGTATGTATTTGCGAAACTTATGAGTTTTTTTTTTTTTTTTTTTTTTTTTTTTTTTTTTTTTTTTTTTTTTTTAGGTACGTTGCGGGGTACTTGGCAAACCGCTGTACTTGGCGCTAGTTGTAAGCATCAATTCAATTTTTTTTTAATATTTTAATTTCAACCAAATTATAAATGGTTCATTTAATTGATCTTCTTCTTGTTAGGTTTACATTATTCTTTCTAGTTAATTTTGTAATTTATGTTTACAGTATCATTAGAATTTGACCCCGTACACGTAGTGTGTGGAAAAAGTATTGTATTCCTATTTTTCTTTCATTTATTTGTAATATATCTAATACGGGTTTCTTTGGTTTTCAAGCAAACATTAAAAACTTAGGACAATACTGTTAAGTTGTAATAGTAGTTTTAAAAAATGTCGAGAGTTTCACATATCAATGCCTACCATACTTAAATTTTCCACCCAATTCATTTTAAGGATGACCAGTTAAATTCACATTATTACCTAAAACCCCTAAAAATGTTTATGCACTTACGTATTTTTTGTAAAATTAAACTTTTATGTTAATTAAATTTGGAACAAAAATTATGTTTTCCATTTTTTAACTAATAAATGTATTGTTTACTTTCACAATTGTATGGTGTTTAAACCAAGACACAGTGTGTAAGACTTATTCGATGGAAATGTTACGAAGTCACAGGCAATAAGCAATGAGATAAATTATTTACTGACAAATAAAATACATATATTACTAGCCTTATGTTTGTTGTAACTACTTTCTTCACATACCTTCACCATAATATAATCAAAGCTTCAATCTTGTTCGTATATTTCATAATCTCTTATAAAATTAGTAGTCTTCATTACAACGTACATTTACAAACTACTCATTTATACCATGTTATGACAACGATTTTATCCAGTACACATAACAATTAATTTTGAACACAGCTGACCTTTTAGTACTACTAACAAACATTTCAGCTTACTTTTATTTACTAGTTTTTATATTTTGTGCACTTTTTAAAGTGAAATAAATGTTAGTGATATACCTATTTAGTGATATAAAAGGTAATTTTTTACGAATTTTGTGATGATTTATTGAAATTTTCTGTCTTAGAGGTTTAGAAGGTTAAGTTTAAAATCTATCAATTTAAATTGAACCTTATTGGAGTTAAGGCAAATTAAATTACTAAACAAGTAATTTATATTCATTTGAAATACATAATGGGTGCACAAATTGCACATACTGAGGCCCTTAGATATTTAATTTAATGTGACAAATAATTAGGTTTACAAAGTGGAGAAAAATAAATTTTAATATGCAATCATCGTAATTGGTAGCGTAGTTGGTTCAATCCAGCTTCATGTGCTAAAGGTTCTCAGTTCGATCCCAATCAGGTTCATAATACATTTTGAGAAGGATCAGCTGATAACCACCGGCTGTTCATTTGTCTTTGGGCTATTAATTAATGACACTTTCTAGGGAATAGTCGGCCTTAGTTTGTAACAATGACTACATTCGCTCATCTACACTCATCACACTCATTCGAAATCCATATTCACCCATATCTTGACGATCGGCGTCTTATGAATAAATAAAAAAAAAAAATAATAATAATAAATAAAAAATCGAGTATAAAATTAATAGTTTTATGTATTAGGGTCTAATAAGATGATTTGCACATTACTTATACAAAGTCTAGAAACTGACTTTGTTTATTTATATATGATAAAAATTTATAATAATTATCAGTGTCAACTTTACACTTCGGTTGACGACAGGGAGTTTGGGAGGAAATGTATAATGTGACAGGCGTGGCAAGGGGCTTTGATACTAAAACCACGAAAACTACTGACGACGTAACAATTAATTTGATTTACTGAAATACGAATGTCTACTGAAGAAACACGGCGCGCGACCGTGCAGCCATCTTGGGGCGACGCATAGTGCTTCTCACGAGTGCAGCCAACCAGAGCTCCTAGCGGCGCGTTAATATACTACGTCGGCATTCGATATGGTTTTCAATCACTCAGAAATGCATTGGCTTGCTCATCTAGGTGCGTATATAATCAAGGTTATAACGTACGGGGAAAACGTTTGTTTCTTGATTATAATCAATATTTATACATTGCAAATGTTTTATAAGTTCATTATTTTTTATAAGTCTACATGAGGTTTGCTTGGGTATAATTAAATAAATATTTTACATGTGTAATATTTGTTTTAAACTAACATAAACTATACACTTTGACAATTCTGTATAAACTATACTCATTATCAATAATTATTGTTCAGATATAACACTTTACTCAAATTAAGCACATTTAAATTGTTTGATCAGTTTCAAAATTGAACTGGACAGCTTTTATTTCACTTTCTATGAATGGATATTCCCTGTAAACTTCTTAAATTCACATTTTTTCGCACTTACCGTTTTGTAATCTTACTTTATTTTTCAAACTGGTATTTTTCAACCGTTTTGAAAGTTTGTATGATCAGCCATTTTTAAGATTACTAGGGTTTAAAAAAATTACACCAAAAGTTTTGTAAAAGAGTAAAAATTATAGAA
Source organism: Stictocephala bisonia (assembly GCA_035578905.1). NCBI lineage: Eukaryota > Metazoa > Arthropoda > Insecta > Hemiptera > Membracidae > Stictocephala > Stictocephala bisonia. The sequence goes on along the minus strand of JAQJVL010000077.1, from coordinate 108,215 downwards.
TGTGGATACACTACAAAAAATAACCTTTTTCACATGTGGTTACAGTTTTACTGGCTTATCTTTAGTAGTTTTGGTTTTAGACATTTTTTAAGTTGAGTTTTACTTCAATTCAAAAGTGCTAAAATATCGTGTTTTTTTTTTTTTGTATTCTACCCACCATAGCAAAATCTTAGTCCTAAAAAAAAATACGTAAGTTATAAAATATTGCGTAGAATTAAATAAGTTAATTTTTGGTGTACAACACAACGAAATAGACGAGTATTTATTTTGTAGCAGAGGTTCAAACTCGAGTATATTGCTTTTTGAATCAGTCAGTATATAGTTTTACCATCCTATAAATAAAAATGACGTTGTATTAATAAATAAAAATTGCTGTTTGTACGTTGTTGCATTAAATTTAATTAAAAATAAAATGAGCTTTAACTTGAAAATAATTAATATATTAGGTATTTCATTAGTACAGTAGCCTATATTATCTATACGACATTTTATTAACTGATAAATTTGCTAAAAGTTTAAGTACCATTGTAATACTCTCTCTAATGACAAAAACAGAAGACTAATCAATCAATAAAATATTTATTCACTTGTTATGATTACAGTAGCCTTAATGAATTAAAGTTGAATACAAATGTTAAAAGGATAATAACATTTGTATTTTATACAATGTTTAATGAACAATACTATTGTTATTTGAAGTTATTTGTAACCTGAAGGAAAATAATAAAGCTGATTGTTTTAGCTGCCATTTTACTATTAGACTAGCTATACAGGCTGCTAAAATACATATACGGTATTCTACATATATTTATTTGCAAATGCATCATTTATTGAATAATTTTTCGACTTTTTTTACTTTTCGTCCAAGTATAAAATCTTTTTCCAACATCTGTTGACATTGTTTTATTCTTATGTAGGTAATTTTCATATTATGAGACTGGACCATTTATGAAAGGAAAGAAAAATTGTGCTAACACATTTCTGTTTAGTATTTCACAACTCGAGGTTCTTTGACAGACTATTCTATATTTTCCCAAAACAAATCTTCTAATTTGAAAACGCAGTCAAACCACACTTTGGGAGGTGCTATTAAGCCCCCAAAAGATTGATTGCTTAAACAAGCTGGATATTATGAGTTATTGGGCAAATATTGTAGTTTCCCGTAAAATGTCCAATCCTGGATATTTGCTGCTAGACACTGTAGACCAACACTACAACATATTTTGCAATATGTTTATAGTACGATATTTAATTTTCATTTAAAATAAAAAATATATATTTATATCCAAATCTGAAAATAGTAAATTTTAGCGAGTTCAAAATGACAAAACATACATATGCACTTGTAGAATATTCCAAAGATCTTAAAGACTGAAAGTGATTAATTGAAAAATAGTACATCGATTGCATCACAGAAACAATCAACAATGAAAGATTGACAGTGGTCTTGTCCGGAAAGTTTCGACGTTATTGCAAGGTAACGGAATCTAGCAACATCGAACGTGGCTGTTCCTTGGATGGGTGACCGGGATGTTCTTATCCTTGCACGCATGCACGCATTACATGTACCCGATCAATGATGGTGGTTAGGAAGTCACCTTTAAGCCGTTAATCTCCAGGTTAGGTGTTAGAAAGATCTTCTTAGTCCTAAATTCGCCTAGTAAAGATATCCTACATTAGCGTTGAATATACGAGCTCGTACTACATTAGCAAACTAGAAAATTTTTGGAATAAAATATAAGGAAGCAATAGCTTTGCCTTATATTATATGGTAATTGATCAAAATATTTGGGTGCAAGGTAATTATAAGACTGTCTAAAACTGGATTTATTTACTTTTACTGCTCTAACATTGCCTGCAGAATAGCTTCTTGTAATATGGTGGTACATGAAATTATTTTCACTTCGAAAATTATTTCACTGTATTGCCACTTCGTTTGTAAAACAGACTTAAAACTTTAAATATGTTGGAAAGGAAGTATTTTTAATGCTTGGTATAGAGGAAATGAGCTTTTTTTCTGCTTTTTTAATATAATACGTAAAAATAAAAAATAATTTTGACTTGTGTCCAACTTTAAAATGATTCAATTTTTATTTAACAGGCATAAGGGCATTTTGTACCATCTAAATTTTCTCAGCATAAAACACAGTGAAATTTGTGTCTATCAAACCGGACACTATATCATTGATGTACATCATCACAGTGAACACGTCCATACAGTGGTATTGAAACACCCACCCACCCATTCACGTACAGTGTTATTGACCCTCTCGCTAATTGACAATACAAGTATAGTGTTTCAATCATATTTAATATAACTTATCAAGTAATAAACAATAAATAAATACTGTATTAATAACTACCAAAAATATAAATGGCTTCATCGTTAACCAGTGATAGTAGATTGGTTATGTTAATGTATGCAAACATTAATCAATCATGCTATTTGTTTGGGAACAACCCGTACGCGGGCATAAATGGTTTTTTATTAAGAGCCAGCCCATTGTTAATACACCCCGGTTCTCAACATATTCACAATGTTATTTGCGAATTAATATTTCTTTGTTATTTATTGACCAACAGTTGTGTCAATAAATAAAATAAAGGAATAAGGTGTCATTTTAAACCTTACCATATTGCGCGTTGGGGTTGCTTTTCATATTTTTAATATATACACCTAGTTTTGAAAAACAGGTGAAAATAAAAAAAAAAGTAGAGACCGCGCGGGCTGCCTCGAGCTCGCCGGGCGGTGATAGGCAGGGGACGGGTGGAGGGCCCGATATGCCTTATGGAAACATTTGCTACTGCCAGACTTTCCCACGCGACGAGTCTTTCCCATTCTTGCTTATAAAATAAGACGAGTTAATTTTTACCTTCGGATCCACCTTAAGTACGTTTCCAGACTGCGTGCAATATGTTTACCTGTGGTTTAGGGGTGTTTAGAAATGTTACAGTACTTAAGAGTGCGGAAAAAAATTATTTAGTGGTTTATATGGTTGTTTTTATTTAACTACTGTAATGTAATAAATATATGGAACCCATTTAAATTAGCCTGTGTCCGTTAAATCACTATTAGAAACTATATAAATAATGAAGAACCGAAGAAAATGAAACCATCAATTTCCTAGACGTCACTATCAAGAAATCAAACAACCATTTAGAATTTGAAGTATATCGAAAACCAACAACAACAGATCACACAATTCATAAATCATCCAATCATCCATGGTCCCATAAGATTGCGGCATACAATTCCATGGTTCATATATTACTGACATATCCTTTAAATCAAGAAGCATACAAAAAAGAATATTTTACAATAAAACATATAGCTAGAGCGAATGGATTCAAAACTCAAATGATAGACTCCATAATAAATAAACACAAACAAAACAAGAAGAAAGAAGGAGAAAAATCTGAAAAAAGATATATAAAAATGCAATACTATGGGAAAATCAATAATAGCATTAATCGAATATTTAACAAAAACAATACTATTCTTACACATACCGTCAACAATACTCTCCAAAAATTATTACATAACAATCCAACCACCTCAAATAATTATGACAAATCTGGTATTTACAGCATCAAATGTAATGAATGTCCCAAATTTTATATTGGCCAAACTGGGAGATCTTTCAATCAAAGATTTAAAGAACATATACCAAAAAATTCCCAACACCAACAATCCACTTACGCTGAACACTTAATATCCGAATCTCATAGTTATACATCTATTGAAAATAATATGGACATTATTCAAATCTTACCAAAAAGCCTTAAACTCGATGTCAAGGAAGAATTAGCCATCTACAAAGCAAAAAAGACTGATCCAAATAATTTACTCAATGACCAAATTTCTTTCCAATCTAATAATATATTTGATACATATATACAAAAACAAAGAAAATGTACATAACTAATAAATACAACAAGAAGATATCTAGACAAAAAAAAAAAAAAAAAAAAAAAAACTACAATATTTACAATTAATATTACACCATCTGTTATAATAACAACTAGACTAACCAAAACAGTTTTCATGTATTTTCAGTTTATTGAGTTTTAATTAATTTAAATTTTATTATTACCTTCAAGATTTGTTACATTTTACACCTGAAGATGATCTAAGGATCGAAACATGTAGTGTACATGAAATAAAAGTGATTGAACAAGGTATATATTTTCTCAATTATATATTATTTTCAATCCAGGGTCAATATGAGTATTAAATAATTACAGTTGAATGTATTAATTAATGTATAAGCATTACCTACTAATAATTCAGTGAATAGTTGTCTCCTCCATTTCCCTATAAAAATTTTCCTTAAATAAAAATGTCAAACAGAAATAATTTATTTAAAAACATTTTTAACGAGAATTTAAATTAAAGTGATATGTAGTCTATTTTAACGGAACTGGAAATCACAGAAATATTTTTCTAAGTCACAAAGGGAAGCACGGTATCTTTTTCAGATACCGTGATAAGATGTATATCGTTCATAGTTACTTTATTTCAATTGAAGCTATAAACGGACTTATAATTTTTCACGAAATTTATTACTGTTAATAATAATATACGTTTTAATAGTTTAACTTTCCAACACTTAACATGTTTGATAAGTTTTTATTTTAAATACTAATCTAACTATAAGAAATACCAAAATACAAATACTCCGTAAACGCGTAAATAATCGTCCTTTACAATCTGTCAGTGAACACCTCGTAAGGGTCGAGTCGATGTTTTTATATGACTAGTAGGCCAGCCAGGAGGATCGTCAGCGCGCGTACTGTTTATATTTTTTTCTGTAACACTAATTAGGAATTCGCAAAGCAATTCTAACGCCCAATTTCATTATTCATAAAATTCAATTTATTTTTACAAAAATACTTTTATAAATAACTGTTAAATTTAGATACGCGGTCGGTTCGAAAACAACATTGTCCTTATGGGATTAAAATCAACATGACCGACAACCTCTGCAGACTCTTAAATAGAATTACCATTCTCTATAGATATGGATTTGAAAAATTTAAAGTAATTAACTAATAATGTAAACAGTCTCTATGAATGTTATTTATGAAAACTGACTTTGTACCCGGCATATTTTTTTCTTTTTTACGGAAAGGTCAAATAAATTATTCCCTGAACACGCAACTGACAGCTAAAAAGATCTTAATTATTTTCCAAAGTAGTAATTTAAAGTGCTGGAATAATGTATTATTATATAAAATAAATGACCTCTGTCAACGTTCAAATTTGTTGTGATGTGTATAACGATCGTTTCAACATAATTATGCCATCTTCAGATACAATGCCAAAAAGGTTTCAATGAACTTTATAAAACAAAAATAAATTTTTATGAAGTTCATTGAAACGTTTGTGGCATTGTGTATGAAGATGGCATAATTATGTTGAAACGATCGTTATACACATCACAACAAATTTGAACGTTGACAGAAGTAATTTATTTTATTTAATATCAAAACAGTTTAGGGGCTATATAAACAGTTTTTGAATAATGTATTTTAATCAGAAGTATAACTAGCCTGGGGTATAATAAATTAAAGGCCTAAAGAAACTCGATGTGGAATTATTAATAATTATTAAATAACGGAGTTATACTGAAATGTATTGCGATGTTTTTTACTCCATTGGTGAATCAAAATTTATTGCTTATGGATTAGAATTTCACCATAAGATTGCTTACATTATGTATTAATTTTGCAATAGTTTAAGATAATTATTTGCTTATGGATTAGAATTTCACTATAAGATTGCTTACATTATGTATTAATTTTACAATAGTTTAAGATAATTATTTGCTTATGGATTAGAATTTCACCATAAGATTGCTTACATTATGTATTAATTTTGCAATAGTTTAAGATAAATATTTGCTTATGGATTAGAATTTGACCACAAGATTGCTTACATTACGTATTAATTTTGCAATAGTTTAAGATAATTACGCATAACATTATTTTACTAAAAACGGTGTTACTACCGTAACTTGTAATGTTTAAGTAATTTGTACTTAAATCAGGGGTCGGTACAAGTAGGACCGATCGGACTAAACATTGACTACAGTAACTGACTAGAAGCAAATCCTGACTATAATTTAAATTTGAAAAAGAGTTCCCATTCATATGGTTCTCGTGAAACCAGTTTTACTGTTCGGTGACTTTAGTGCATGTTAGTGTTTCACAAGTAGCGCCAGCAGTCTCCTTCTCTCTATCTCTTTTCAACTCTCTCTACCCTCTCCAGCACACACTGAAGCAGCTAATAGTTGATCTAATAGTTGTCCAAGTTCTGATTTCAAACCAATCGTCACTAGATAGCAACACAGGCAATCGCCTATAGCAAATTCATTGCCTAGGACGATCTATTTGTTTCCATACTCAATGGCCTAGGTAAAACATGTATATTGAGTATGGACTACATTAAAATTTTCTTTAATATATGTAACAATTTCTTTAATATTATGTAATTAAAGAAATTATTATTATAATTTTCAAATTATAATACATTTTCAAAATCATTCAAAATATTTGCAATAAATAAAAGCACAAAAAACAAAATGCTAACATATTTCATCATTTCATTTTTTTCACAAAATTTTAGCTAGTTAAAAATGATCTCAATCATAAAAGCAATACCTTCATGACTTAATAGCCAACTTTTTAAAAGCTTGCAAAAGTATTTAGTCCTTTGAACTGTCATATTTGCTTAGGTAATTTATTTAAACGTTTAGGAGATAAATAGTTAAAGCCTTTTCTGAAAACATCCTTATTTTCTATAGGTGTTCTAATGCAACCACGATAGACATTTATAGTGTTGTAGAATAATTTTTCTTCATGACGTCGGTTTTCATCTATATTAAAAAATATTTTCAAGACTATAAAGACAAACAAATTGAAGTGATAATATATTTAATTCATAGTACAACGGAAAAAGCCCCATTTTCATGTGTTTTCTAATCGTTCGTTTTCCAATAAAAGTTTTATAAGCAGCACTATAACATAATAAACCATGCCTTATTTGTATATGAATTATATTATGGAAAGATTCAATGAAAAATAAATTGATCTGATCTAAGTGACGTAACAAAAGTTATGTAGAAAATAAAATGTTTGTTGATAAAATGTTATTATTCAAATTTAATCTGTGACTCTTCCAGGAAAGCTGTTAAATCAATCATGACACGTAGATAGTTAAAGTTAGTTTATCTCTCAACATGCCAATATATTACAATTGAAAGGATGACATCTCAGAAGTAGAGGCAGATTGATATTGGTTGCTCCAAATTAAAAAAAAAAATGGTTTTTTCGACGTTTATCGCTTATTATTGAAGTTACACAACAAATTTAGTAGTTTTAATCTTAAAAAATAATCTTTAAAAAATTTACATATTTGTTTGGGTAAAAAAGCTATATAATCTGCAAAAGCAGAAATAATCCCCACGGAAATAAATTTTTAAGAGATCATTTATGAATATAAGGAATAATATTGTTGATAGTACCAACCCCTGAGGGACACCAACTTCTGCTGACTGAATAACGTTGTTGATAGTACCAACCCCTGAGGGACACCAGCTTCTGCTGACTGAATAACGTTGTTGATAGTACCAACCCCTGAGGGACACCAGCTTCTGCTGACTGAATAACGTTGTTGATAGTACCAACCCCTGAGGGACACCAGCTTCTGCTGACTGAATAACGTTGTTGATAGTACCAACCCCTGAGGGACACCAGCTTCTGCTGACTGAATAACGTTGTTGATAGTACCAACCCCTGAGTGACACCAGCTTCTGCTGACTGAATAACGTAGTTGATAGTACCAACCCCTGAGGGACACCAGCTTTTGCTGACTGAATAACATTGTTGATAGTACCAACCCCTGAGGGACACCAGCTTCTGCTGACTGAATAACGTTGTTGATAGTACCAACCCCTGAGGGACACCAGCTTCTGCTGACTGAATAACGTTGTTGATAGTACCAACCCCTGAGGGACACCAGCTTCTGCTGACTGAATAACGTTGTTGATAGAACCAACCCCTGAGGGACACCAGCTTCTGCTGACTGAATAACGTTGTTGATAGTACCAACCCCTGAGGGACACCAGCTTCTGCTGACTGAATAACGTTGTTGATAGTACCAACCCCTGAGGGACACCAGCTTCTGCTGACTGAATAACGTTGTTGATAGTCACAACCCCTGAGGGACACCAGCTTCTGCTGACTGAATAGGATTAAGGTTATTTCTTACTTTTACTTGCTGTCTTCTGTCATAATTTAAACTTTTGAATCAGGTCAAAGTTGAACTTCAAATATCTGCGGCTTCAAGATTTTTTATAACACAGTGTTGTGATAAACGAGATCAAAAACTTTGTACATTTTGAAATCATTGTACACAAATGTACGTTTATCTTTATTATTTAATATTGTAAATTTAAATAAATTATCGTCAGTATTTAATTTATTAATTTAATTTCCAGTTGAATTTATTAATTATAGTGAAATAACAGATCAAAGAAGCTCCCAGTTTCCAGGTAACCCATTCCGTAACTACTTGAGGTTAGAGGTAAAGTGGTTCTCTAGTTATTACTCCTACACTTGAGTTGGTATTTTACATACAAATGTTCTTAAAGTAGCTGAAACGAGTGTAACTGTACATCCTGCAGAAGTGAGGGTAATCTTAGATTCTTAGTTAGTGCTGATATTTATTAAGTTTATACGCTATGTGAAATGTAATAAAATATTAGGGCCATATTAAATAAAATAAATTTAGTTGAAATATTTGTCATGAAAAAATAATTAATTTCCATCAAACCACTGTACGTGTTTGGGGTTGTAAAAGAGTAACGTTTTTCTTTATTACCTTTGCATCCATCTTTGCAAGTGATGGCTTACAAACATGTGATTCCTAAGTATTTGCTATAACTCCTGAAATCGACGTTGACAACTGGCTTCCCTCAATACTATACTAAAATGCCCATGTACAGCATATACATACGTACCTCAGGAGGCAGTGTCTATTGATTGAAAATAGAAATGAAACTAAAATGTTTTATATCCTAGATAAAGCTGGATAATGGAATTGATGAGATTTAGCAAATCCACGGAAAAGAATCTCATGGGTTGGGTGGTAAAAAAGTAGACTATAGCTGAAAATTAAACTCAATATTAACTTTTCCTGATTAAGTTTTTTTATAATGCATGATTTTAGATCACTAATACATCTAATAAATGAACAATAATAATGTGTACGAATTGTAGCATTTTAATGATATTGAAATGCTGCAATGTCATTAGGAAATAATTTGTTTTGTAACATAAATTCCGAGAGCCAGTGGCTGAGAATTTATAGGCAAAATGACTCTGAGCCTAAGTTAGAGATAGAGCAGTTTCGAACCCTGTCATGACAAAGTATTTGTCAGTCATATTTACCGTTTACTTTGCTGATTTCCCCTGTACCAATTTTAATACTACTTTACGTGAATAGGTGAGTTGGTGAGTTAGTACCACTGTATGTGTATGGGTGGTGGATTAGTGGTTAATTAAAAGAAAGGGCACGTTCTAAAACCTTGACTTAAGAAAGAAGTTTGACAATTGAATTTTATTGCTTTTTCTTAATATGTTCCTCACCCATATCAATAGTCTATGAGACATTTTCAGATGTGTGTTATAAAATAAACTTGGTCCCTTTAAAAACATATTTGAATAAAATAAATATTATGAATGAAATGAGACACAGTATGTTCATAAATCAGTTGCAGGATCTAACTCGTGGGTTTATGAGCCATACTATATTAACATATATTGCTAAGGATACTTTTTAATGTCGATGAATCTGTTCATTGATGTGTGTGTCTTACAACACTTGACAACGGACGTCCTATAAAAATTTTAAAAATCCAAACGAATGCGTAACTTTTACGTTAAGTTACGAAATTAATAAATTGTGTTTTTTCCTAAGATACCGTTTGAAAATGGGCTGATTATGAGGGCTATGTACTAGTATGGTAAAAAAAACCTGAGAAATATTATTTTTGTGTTGTATCGAGTATTCCCAAGCACATAAATGATTAGAACAATATAAATCCTAAACCAAATGGAATATAACTGGATGTTAATTTAAGCAAAATCATTATAAAATCTCAAATCATTGTGTAAGTAAATATTTGCTATAATACTATTAATGGTGAAAAGAATTGTGTATTGATTTACATTTTTATATTGGCTTTAGCTATTGGAAAATTAATATTGATAACAGAAAAAATACATAATTGTTTTCAATTTTTTATTTTATAAATATTTTACAAAAAATATATAAAATATTCTAATGCTTATTTAAGTACAAATTCTTAAAGTAAAACTGATAGATAAGTAGCAAACCATAACTTAAATAATGTTTGATGACTTTATAAAAAACATTATACTGATCTATACTACTTTTAGCATAATTTCATATACATAAATCATTCTTACATAAAATACGTGAAGCCTAAAAATGAGTAAATAGCCTCATTAAAACTTAATATAAGGCAAACTTGTTGTATTAAATAAAGCATGCTGATTAATTTTACTCAAATATTATGTTTTATTACTTATTGATTGGTTCCTTATTTATTTTATTTTCAATGTCACGTCGAATGTCAAAAATCGTCTTTTTTATTTAAAAAAGATATTACAACTTGACATTAAAAATATTTTATTGGTTCACCTATTATGTGGAACCAAAAGTACCATATATCTTTCATTGTCATCATTTCTTTATCTTATATTCTTATCTTATAGTTAAATTTATACATATATGTAAGTGTATGACTATCTATACGTTCCTTTGAATATTCAAGAATATATTTTGTGCAGGTACTATAGTATTTTCTTGATGATAATAATCTGATTCACTTCTTTATCAGCAGCAACTCCTCTTATCAATACGTAATCCAGGTTTTTTTTTAAGTTTTATTACCCGTTCTGACACAGAAAAACGGGTCTGGATTAGCTTATTCTTGGCGTTCTTACTGTTAAGTAAAAAGTCTTGTTTACGTCTCTGCAGCTACACACATGAATAATGTACACAGTTCTCAGTTTGACTCCCAAGGAATGACTATCTAATAACATATAATTTTTGTACAATAGAAACTAAATTTTTTATCCTAGCAAAGAAAAACAGTTTTTATAATAACAAATGAACTCTTTTCCTTTGCAACATAAACGTTTCTGATTCAACGTAAAATTGGGGTTGACAATATCTAATGACGTGGTTTTTTACTACTTTAATTTTAAATTTTCAACAAAATTGAATTTTTCATTAATTCGAAAAATTAAACTCTGTACATTTAAACCCTGCGATTAAAATAATCAGAGTAGATTATTATTACAATTGTAATATAACGTCACCATTTTCACACCATCGTTCACTAAAAAACAATTTTTATTTAGAGTATAAAAAAGAGTGTGTGTGATGTATTTCGGGAACAATCGGTTATGTTTTCTGTATTTTTTTAGGATGAACAAACATTGAAGTTGTTTTTGAAAAGTGATTTAAAAATACAAGTAAATGGTAATGTGTTAGTGGTATTATAATTTTATTTTGCTTTTTAAAACAATAACTTCAATCTTATACCAATTGTTAGTGGTATTTAAAGAAAGTTCAAGTGTTGCTAAAGAAAGCTCTAGTTAAATTGCTTAGTCAATTTATAAAACTATGTTTTGAAATTAATTATTGCAAGTTATCACAACACATGATTAAGTGAGCTATTGTTAGTTAGAAATCTAATTTATTTTTAAAATGTTTTAAAACTTTATAGTTCAAGTTTTCCATTTCATTCCCTAAACTTTGATAGTTTATGTATAAATTCTTTGGAAAAGGTTGTTTCTAATACAATTAGCAGCTTTTCTGATCCATCTAATCCTACTCGGCAATTTTTAATAATTCTCTTTGTATTGCTGTAAAATTGGTTCAAAGTGCCCTCACTTTGGTACAGGCTTTGAATGATAACATTTGAATTCCCTTACATAAATTTTAATAATTTCCTTTCATAATTTTAGGATAAATGATTGCGTATGTACCAGTCTAATATTTAGACAACACTAGACTTTCTAAACCACACTTTGTAGACATTGTAGTGTAGTATTTTAGAACCATTCTAATATTGCATCGTAATAGGTTATCTGCTTTCATTGTCTATTAATATATATATATATATATATATATATATATATATATATATATATATATATAATAATTAATATATTATATATATATTATATGTATATATATATATATATATATATATATATACATATACTAAATGTGAAATAGTGTGAAATATGTATGTTTTAATACATTTTCTGGGAAAATATATGTGAAGAGTTTGTCTAAAGTTGTTTGAAATTACTATCTGATCTTAAAATATGGGGAGTAATATTATCTATATTAAAATAAATAATAAGCTTTTTAAATCTACCAATATTGGTGCAGTCATTAGCTTTCGAGAAATTAGATTAATAGGACCGTTGTAGTTGTATTTACTGACTTAATTAAACTCCGGGCCTATTAAAGTAGTTAAAAGTTAAAGATCGTCATATTTTACCAGGCGAAGTTAGGGTTAAAAAGCCTTCTCTAACACTTAAGCTAGGGACCAACGGCTTTACGTGACTTCCGAACCACGGGAGTGGCAGAGCAAAATCTGTTAGTGGTCAGTTTGGGAACCGAACCCGGAAGAATGCATGGCAAGCCAACGCCTTAGCCCCTTAGCTACGGTCTCTCCAAATTATTTTATATTTCAATCAGTAATATTTGTACTTACTGAACATAAAAACAAACTATTATGTATTATTCTTTTTAAAATATATGAAAGTTAAGGAAGTGCGTTGAAAAAATATATGTATATGTGGATATTTGGATGTAAAAGGATTTGACCATAATTATTGGTAAAAAAAGTTGATTATAAAGTTTCCTAACAAGGCAATACAGAAAACATTCCTACAAATCCTTCAAATATAACAATAAAATAATAATTATTTAAGATATTTTGATAACTTTTTCCGTTTAAGTATTTGTGTGTAAAGCTATGCATATTGTATGCTGCTGTTGCAAAGGAATCCTTTTTATAAATTACTCTCTGCGAATAAAAAAAAAAATCTCATATTCATTGCGATTTATGACATGAAAGTAAGAACATATTACATAATTTTCTTTTTTAATAGTAGCTACCTAAAATTATTTTATTTCGTTTACTTCTCGATACAGTTTTGGTCCTACTAATTTTGTTTATTTATCTTAACAATTTTGATCGTAATAATCTGTAAATTAAGAAACATATTTTGGTCACGTATTTTAACATAGCAAATATTTCACTATACATTTAAATGTTTTAATTAGTTAATATAACGAATTTATAATGAGGTTGTGCAGTTGTTATGATATTTATTAACCAAATCATCAGATTTAATCAAAAGTCATTCCCTAACTCAATATATTATTGAAATAGACTCCATTAACATTTATTCAGTGTAACGCGCGAAAAGAAACATAATTAATGTGAGTTTGATGGTTTTATTTTATGTAGTTTATGATTATATATGAGTTAGTAGCTTTAATACTGAAAGTTATTATTTCTTATTACTGTATGATCTTATTATTGTTATGATGTTATTTAATTAGTTGATCTTAAACCAAATATTACCTTAGAGTATGACATAGTATACATGTGTTTGTACATATTTCGACAAAAGTCTGATTATTTGTTATATATTATTTTTCATAATGTTTTAAATAACCTTTTGAACTGAACTTGCTATAGAATTAAGTTTACTGTAATAAGATAACTTTTCTGAATCACTGCTCAATAAATTAGCACTATGAAGTAATTCTGACCCATATCTGTGGATGGAAGGTTAACAATGAATTATATTTGTATAACTTTATAATCCATGGTGGGCTGAATTTTTAATGACAGGATAAAACAAACAAATAATTACTAATTTTCTGTTATTTTTTTTTTTCATCTCATGCTAAAAAATTTGTAAAATGTTTTTGAGCATCAATTATAATCACTTCACATTTAGTAAATTTTATTTTTAGTGATTTTAATAGAGTAATTTATCATTTATGGTAATAAGTATTGTCATAAAAAACAAATGACTCAATATCACAATATAACACAACAGTCTTGGATTGTGTTGTTATTAATTATTGTTAATTTCCCTGGCTGTTGGACTATTAATAAATAGTCCTTTTTGAGCTAAGTCGATTTCAGGTAGTAACAATGACTACACTCATTCATCCACACATCCCACTCATTCACCCCTCATATCACTACGATTAAAAGACAAGAAGCTTCGGGTGGTCACAAGTTGTTTAAAGATCACTTCTATATGTTGGAACGTATGAAGTTGCAAATCTACAGTAAGGCGATTATTAAAGCACGATTGGAGATAAGCCCCTAGGTGACACGGGTGTGGTGGTGGTGGTGGGGGGGGGGGGCTGGCAACTTTGGCAGGACAATATTATTCCTTGGCATATTGCAGTCAATGTATAAGAATATTTGTAAGTGAGATACATTTTATTACTTATCTTTTTCCAGTTTATTTGTATATTTTATTGAACAGTACATTACAACACATAAATACATGGTTATCATACATAAACACATGAAATCATGTATTATGTACTCTTATTTTAGTAATAAAAACTAATTTACCATATAAAAGTGTTCTTTTTGTATAATTATTGTTATATATAATATTTGGACAAGAATATATATATATATATATATATATATATATATATATATATATATATAAAATATTCTTTACCACTGTAAATGTATGGGTGGGAGGGTGGGTAAATACCACTGTACGTGTATGGGTGGGCGAGTGGATAAATACTACTGTACGTGTATGGGTGGGCGAGTGGGTAAATACCACTGTACGTGTATGGGTGGGCGAGTGGGTAAATACCACTGTACGTGTATGGGTGGGCGAGTGGGTAAATACCACTGTACGTGTATGGGTGGGCGAGTGGATATATACCACTGTACGTGTATGGGTGGGCGAGTGGGTAAATACCACTGAACGTGTATGGGTGGGCGAGTGGGTAAATACCACTGTACGTGTATGGGTGGGCGAGTGGGTAAATACCACTGTACGTGTATGGGTGGGCGAGTGGGTAAATAACACTGTACGTGTATGGGGAGGGGGTTACCTTTTGGATCTATATTCATATTCAGGTACCAAAATAGTCCAACATGATTATCAACGTAGTTTTAACTAAGTTACATATACCTAAATTATTAATCTTTTTTTTCCCAATTACAAACGCTTTATCAATTTCAACATTATACTCTTAAAATTATTTTTTATTTTTTTCCTGTGCTGTTGCGGTTAATCCACAACGCCCTTAACCCGATTACAGATAATCGGGAATTTAATGTAATGTGAAAATCCCAATTCAGGTTCTTATCTATTCATTATTCAGCACTAAGATGCCAATCGTCAAGATATGGCGAATATGAGGGACGAATGAGTGTAGATGAAAAGTGTAGTCATTGTTACTAACTAAGGTCGACTGTTCCTAAGAAAGAGCCATTTATTAATGCCTAATAGCCAGAGAAACTAAGGGATCTACATCTTGATGTGGAATCTGAACCACGTAGTGTTGGTCTGATTCTATTAAATATGATAATAACACAATTTAATAAAAAAACTAGCTCTACAGGCTATGTATAAATGTATTTATGATAGATTTTGACAGTCTATTGAAGTTATGAGTTAGATTCCTCTATCTACTTCTTTTTTTTCACAACTACAGTAGTAAGATGAAACCCTTCTACACTGGATACCTACACAGATGGTCTAGCCTAACAATGCTCGCAGACTCGACTCTCGAACCATTCTCACGACAAAAAACTATTTTATTTTGTGACCAAACACTAATAAATATTTTAATTATCTCTAAGTAAATATTAAAGTTTATTTTATTGTATAGTAATATTATTTTATGATCACACAGATGTTACAGAAAGTTAACATTTTCAATTTAATTAAATAATTTTAAACCATAATTTATTTGTTTGTTTAAATGAGAATATATAATTAATCAGGAAATGTATTATATTAACACTATTTAAATGTAAATATTAGTAAGCAGTCAATGATGTTTACTAGAAACATCTTCTAGGTTTAATTAATAGAAATAATTACCAAACAGACGATTCAGAGACAGTAAATGATTGATTAAGTCATTTTAAATGAATTAAATTGACAGGTTATATTTATCACATATAATTAATACAAAATGATTAGTTACCGGTACAAATGATTATTACGCAGTTTATAACATATTCTCGTTTTCAAAAACTGATCAGTATAACATTTTTAGAAAAGTCCCACTTCTACTAACCTTACTTCAATTTTAAGTGAATCTTCAGGCTGGGCCAACTGTCCATTAATCGTATACCTTGCAAAACTAACTATCGTGCTTTCTTTTGTTCCTAACACCATCACTATCAATGACTTTATGGATCATTTTAAGAGATATAAATTAACTTTAAAATTATAACATAACAATTTTAATGGTCTTATATTAATTATAATTTTGATTTAGTACATTAATAATTTGTTGTTTAGTAAATATAGAAAACGTAATAGTTCTTTACTACTCAATTTTTATTATGTATTCACTGAGTACTAACATACATTTTCTTGAAAAAACTTCAATTTTAATATTAATTTCAGACTTCTGTGAAATGGTAGAACTAGTTTTATTAAATTGATAAAACATTATTAAATCCATTCTGTTAAACATTTTTTAGTCAGAATCAAAAAGCATTCACAACGGATTAATTTGATAATATTTTAAAAGTAATAATCCACTCTTCAAACCAGCGTAATATCGTAAAGTATTTTTTTTTAATTATTTTTTTTTATATATATAAAAGGAGAGGCCGATGTCCTCCTTCTTAAGCTTAGTCTGTCCATTTGTCATAGAATATTGATCTGTGAGAGGAACTTATTCAGACAGAGTAAGGGGGTGAACCAGTAAAGTAGAAGGTGAATATTATAGATAAATCTTTCAGTCTAGGCTGGATTGAAGAACCAGGGCTATCTCTAACCCAAGCTCAAAGTCCTGACGTCTTAGACCGCTCGTCCACCGGCTCGCCCAAGTCTTATAATTGCAATCTTTATACTTCTACAGAAATCGCCATCAGTGTTGGATTTTTTGGTGTTTTTTATAAGGCATTTCCAGTTATGCAAGAACCTGCTAAACATAATCCCTATTTTTATTTCGTGTGTGGAACAGAAATAGTTCATAGAATTTTACTGTACTGATAGTCTAGAATTAGTCGATCATTACGAATCAGTTCCGGTGACTACATTCACGTAATTCATAACAGTTTTTCCAATGTAAGTAGTTTTCACAGTGATTGAGAAGGTACTTTTAAGTAAATTTTAGGAATTAAATTATGATTTTACTTTTGACCATTTGTTAATGACAACTTATTGTATTTTTTAAGATACGGAGAGACGATTTGAATTCTTAATATTACGTTTTAAATTTAAAAAAATTCTCTTTATGAAGGCTGGGGCACGAGGGCCTGGACATGGGCCAGTGGAATACCTAGTTTTAGTGAGTGTGAAAGAGGTTCTTTTGTTTTATCAATGCAATGTAAATTAATTAATTTAAAAATATTTTGTGATTTAGCTTTTTCATGGTTGAATTAATTTCATAACAGCAAATATTTAATCTTTAATTAAATAGTTTGAATGAGTTCTTCATACTAATTTATTCTTAAAGTTAGTAATACACATCTATGAAACATTTTGATGAATTTAAAATTAATAGCATCGTACATACTTGAATAAATAAAGAATTTGTATGTATTTATTTATGTTTTCTAAACTTCATCTATGCCATATATATAGACTTATTAGGTAGTAATATCCTAATAAATTACTATTTACTAAAACATAAAAAAATTATAGATTTGCCAAATGATAAAATTACAAAATACTGTTGTTATAAATACATTTTACATTAAAATATCATACGAACAAGTTTCAAATGTTCATATGATATTCTGGAACGTTAAAATATCAGATAAGTAAACATTTTAAAATGTGATTGTTCATTGTAACTAAGAATTTATCAAACCGTATTGTTACAACCAGATATTACTAAAAACATGTACCAAATTTTAAATTTAGTTTTTCTTAAATATGATACGTATTGAAGTTGTATGTTTTGTTCATAGTTTAAGGATGGAATCAAAAAATGAAATATTTGAATTTTTTAAACTAAAAAGGCAGATTGTTGACTAAGCAATATTTTGAGACAAATACTAAAATTATGTTTAAACCTTGAAGCAATACAATACATCTAAGATTAGTTTCACTATTTATTTTGTTTGAAACGTTAGTGGGCTATACTTTTTTCCACCATTTTGATTATAGCAAACTAAATTTGCATGTAAACATCTTATTTTGCTTGTAAATATTGACCTTGTGTAAAGCTCAATAAGTTAGTTTTAAGTATTTGCGGAATTAACCTTTTCCTTTCATGTTAGAAGTGTGACCCCCAGCACAATGTGCAGGTTTAGAGTTTTATTTAGGCTTAGGGGGTTGCTCCAAGAGCAATCCAAGCTACAAATAGTCAATAGTATTATTTTCCTTGCAATATTGTATGCGCTTACAGTCTTCGGAAGTAGGTTATCCCTTGACAACACTGTCTCACTCCAAAGACTGCAAAACTCAGCCATTAGGTTTGTGTATGGTCTCAAGAAATATGACCATGTGAGTCAAGCTCGAGAAAAAGCAAAAACACTTCCAATAAAGCATATACATAGTTTGGAAGTGGCTTGTTTAGTCCACAAGATTCTGCTATCTGGTACACCCACTTATTTGAGGAACATGCTGCGTGCTCGTTCAGAGGTTAGAGAACGACGCATGCGCCAGGACAGCTTGCTAGAGGTACCCAAAGTCAGACTCGAGGTGGGAAGGAATGCTTTTTCTTACTTTGCTCCCCAGATTTACAACAGAATTCAACAGCATTTCAAAGCACTCACCTATATATCATTTAAAAATAAACTTATACTACATTTGGAATATGATTATTTTAAAATCTACGTTGTGTAAAGTATATTTTGTTTTGTGATTTTAGCCTAGTCCTTGGCAATATACATGTAATTTTTATGACTTGAGTTTTTTTAAACATTTGTATGTTAAAAACAACACTCAAAAAAAGACGTTAATTATTTAAGTAAATTGGTTATTGGCCAATTGTATAACTATGTACCTATGGCCTATTAAAATCCTAAATCCATTATTAACTCCAATGGATTAAATCCAGGGCTGACCATCTTATTCTGCTTTCCTCTTTGTACCAATTTAAATATCTTATATTTTGTGGTTTTATATATATATATATACATCGAGATTTTTTTATTCTTTTTTAAAAGTGTTATAGAAAGATAAGCAGCGTCATTATATTCTTAAAAAATTATATTTAAATATTGTTATTTTAACCTTTTGAAAACCGGGACAAGAAAAAAAAAATAAAATTAGTAAACATTTTGCTCAATGCCAGTTTTACAGAGTACTTTTTAAAAAAACTGGACCTATTTTGACCCGTTTTGCAGGATTCGGCCTAAATATCATATCTTAGGCAATATATACAGTAGCTATCATAATGTTTTACGCAACAAAATGCTAATAATTTGTTGCCTAAAATAATTTGTTTTTCTACAAGGACAAAATCAACATAAAGTATAATAAGATTGTAATTTTATTATAAAGCACACACAATTGTTAACAAATATAAAAAAATCCTAACTCAAACGACGTCTCCATAGAAACATTTAAAAAAAACTGTATATAATATTTACAATTTTTATTATCTCTAGAATTACGTTCCTCTGAAGAAAAATACGTAAATCCAAAGTATAGACATTAAATTAAGTTATTATTTGACAGGAGTTAAATGGTGAGGAGTGTGTCTGCAACAAAACACTGCCAGCTGGTGTCATTAACACTGACCACTGGGTCCGTATGGTTTTGCTCCATTAGTTAAACAGAACAAGGTCTTTCAGTCACAGACTTGTCTGTTCTCCGAGACCAGACAAAACCCACAGTTAGAGACGGTGCTTATTCTACGTCACACTCTTAAGCACACTTGTACGTAAAGCAGACATAACTATTTAAACAAATAGATTTAAAATGAGTCCAGTAAATTTAATATTTAAATGTAGAACGAAATTTTCCAACCCACGAAGCTGGAAAAGCTTTTATAGTTCTAAATACTACAACTAATTATAAATGAAAATCAAAATATAATTTATGATTTAGAGTTTTTAGTTAATTTTTCTCAACTAATTTAAAGGAGAAACACTCCCCTTTTTCGTTAGTATTTGTTCGTTAAAATGTAATTTATTCTTCATCTAAAGCGAAACTCTCTCATACTAAGTAAAAAAACACTGCCTCATTGTTGGAACTTTAGAGTATTTCTTCATTGGAACTTTGCCAAATTTGACTACTCAAAATATGACAAATTATTATTACCGATTTCTTCATATTTTATAGATTATCAAATTGTTCGATGTACTTTACTTTTATTCCAATAATTTTCCTTTTTTGTTTCTAGTAGACTCATTTAAACACCATTTAACAGTTTTGTATTCTTGCATTTTTTGAAAAGTTAAATGAATTATATGCTTTCCATGTCATTTGATAAACATTGTATGATGGTACAAAAGCATAAATATTTTGACGGTTCAGCCAAAAGAATTTTTTTTAAATGCTACATTTTATTTCGTCCTTTTGCATTGACTTTTCAATTTTTTTAATTTTTCGGGCATCATTAAAAAATTGTTTTATCTAATGGCATTATAGCTAGTTTTAGATTCGAGTCTGACTGAGACACATGACAATATTTGACTTATAAATTTGGCTGTTCATGTGATATTTGAGAAATTATTTTACGAATGATATGTGAAACCATTTGGCACCTATGAAATGGGTTAAATGGGCGAGCCGGTGGCCCAGTGGTCTAAGGCGTCAGGACTTTGAGCTTGGGTTAGAGATAGCGCTGGTTCGAATCCGGCCTAGACCGGAAGATTTATCAGTAATATTCACCTTCTACTGTACTGGTTCGCCCCCTTACTCTGTCTGATTAAGTTCCTCGCACAGATCAATAGTCTATGAGAAATGGGCAGAGTAAGGTAAAAGAGGAGGTTGGCCTCTCCTTAAAAAAAAAAAAAAAAAGTTAACCTGATTTTCTATTATTCATTTAGATGACGCCCCTTTTCGGGTAGGATATTCATCATAACTTCATAAAATACTCAACTAATGGTTAATCATTGTCTACTTCAACAACATTAAAGCAGTTTTGTATAAATGTTTCATTTATTTGATTATACTGACCATTTTGCATAGAATTATTTTATATTTGATAGTTCATGCTTAAATGCAGTAAATCAGTAATTACTAATTGTATTAAAATAGATGCTACTAAAATGGGTTACTTTTAAGTAGATTGAAGGTAGCCAAACAAACACGTAAAGAATGTAAAGAATGAGATGGAGCACAAATAATGTGTATAGAATATAAGATCTTAAATAACAAACGGTATCTAATAAAATTAATAATATGCTTAACACGACACAGGAAATTAGTATTATATTCTTTTACTAGGAACTACTATTTAAATGTTTATATAATTTCTTCTAACGTAAATAAACGTTTGAGGCAAAATAAACTGTTGTTTATAAATATAAAAGCCCTTTTTGATTTATATAACATGTTTACGTCCATTTATTAATAAAAAACTGATCAAAATGGTTAATTTTTTATTGTTTAAATGTATATTATTCTGATATTTAAAACTACAAACTACGATATTTGAAAAAGAGTCTTACAACACGAAAAAAATTACTCATTTTTAGCTTAAGTAAGGTGCTTCGTTATGTATAAGTAAAATTTTAATCTACAAAAATCTAATATTATTTTTAAATTAATGGACAATAACACTGTTTCGTAATGGAGTTGCTGTTATCGTGGCATAGTGGCTAAGGTTTTTGGATGTGGAGTCTAACTTCAGGGATCGAATCTCCAACTCAAGTGATAGTCAAGACTTTAGTAGTTCAATAAATTTAACTTACAAGTTTTTGGCCCATGTGAGCTAATGAATAAACTTAGTAAAACTCACATAAATCCAGTAGTTTGTCTATGTAGTGATTGTTAAATATTATAACAATTTTATTTATCCCTCCACTAACATGTTTAAGTAGATTTAAATTTGGACGCTATCTAGTACTTTATGAAAGTTTTCTGGAATTATTTTACAATTTCATATTGACGGAGTTTTTGATCGGGTACGTAAGGATCGTTTGACATTTTCAACATTTCGTGAAGAAACCTGACTTGAAGTTTTCATTTGGTACAACCCAAGTTTTTTTCAAAAATGAATCTTTATTTAATACTATAAAAGGACTTGTACCAAGTCAAAACGTAGTGTGAAGTTAGACATCAGGCTAAATGTCAAACGATCCTCGTGTAGCCTATTATTATACATTCAGTAAATATTAAAAATTATTTAATATAAATCATATAAGAAACTTGTGGAATAAACACAAAACATGATAGTAAAATATTTTAAAACGCATCATTTTCATTTTTTAAATAAAAGGCCGAGTTACAAATGAGATTAAATCTAGGCTACGTCAGCTGAAATAGTAAAAATATAATTGTCTCCACCAACCCTGGATTGTTTAACATATATGTAATTGAATACGCTTTATAATAAAATTATTCAGCTTAAAATAATTATTCATCGACTTATATTGCTAGTGCACATTTGTAATATTTTGAAGGTAAACATTTCATGTGTATTAGTCGTTTAAATACTTTAGCTAATATCTTCTTAAAATCCACATTGTAAATATGTTTGCTAAACACTTCATATAACCATTGCTGATTTACTATTGCTATGGTTTTGTTCATCAAATACTTTTGTTAAAATTAATTTAATAATGGAACTCTTTTACAATCGGTTTAAGATTTAAAAACATTACAATGTAGGCCCTATTCTATACTGTGTAATATTCTTGTCTTGGCTCAGTTTGGGAAAGTTATTGATGCATATATAAAATAAACAATACGCTATGTTATGATTATTTTATATAATAAATCAATTAGTCCTATCAACAATAAATAACTAGGTCAAATCTGATCATCATGCAATATATATCATTCTAATAGCATGATTTATAACATTTTAATAACACGTAGTGATACTGACCCACTTGCCCTCCCATACACGTAAAGTGGTACTGTCCCAACCACCCTCCCATACACGTACAGTGGTACTGACCCACTTGCCCTCCCATACACGTACAGTGGTACTGTCCCAACCACCCTCCTATACACGTACAGTGGTACTGACCCAACCGCCCTGCTATACACGTACAGTGGTACTGTCCCACTTGCCCTCCCATACACGTACAGTGGTACTGTCTCAACCACCCTCCCATACACGTACAGTGGTACTGACCCACTTGCCCTCCCATACACGTACAGTGGTACTGTCCCAACCACCCTCCCATACACGTACAGTGGTACTGACCCACTTGCCCTCCCATACACATACAGTGGTACTGTCCCAACCACCCTCCTATACATGGACAGTGGTACTGACCCACTTGCCCTCCCATACACGTACAGTGGTACTGTCCCAACCACCCTCCCATACACGTACAGTCAGTAGTACTGACGCAACCACCCTCCTATACACGTACAGTGGTACTAACCCAACCGCCCTCCCATACACGTACAGTGGTACTGACCCAACCACCCTCCCATACACGTACAGTGGTACTGACCCAACCGCCCTTCCATACACGTACAGTGGTACTGACCCAACCGCCCTCCCATACACGTACAGTGGTACTGACCCAACCGCCCTCCCATACACGTACAGTGGTATTGATTTTAGTTTATTTCAGTTAGTTATTGGTAGTATAGTTTTATTACTTATCGGTAAATTACGTGTAAGTCACAATACAACAATTTAATTTCAACACAAAGTTTAGAAGCAATTGTATTATTCAGAAGTATTATAGGGAGAAGATTAAGGGACTTTAGAAAATATATTTATATGGCAAAAGAGAGGTGTCATGTCTATGTTTGCCTTGCCAATAAACTCTACGCAGGCCTAGCTAGGTCCTAAAAGAATTGGGCCCATTTAATCTTTCATCAATCCCATTTATCAAAAAACCACTGTTTATCAACCATCAATGTAATAATTGGTACAAGGGCACTCATGCACGGTAAAATGACTACCTCTGTTTGAAACAAAACCAAAATATGTGGGTTTGAACCCTATCAAGGTCTTTCTATGAGGCTGAAGGACATTTTCAAACTAAAAAGTTCAAATTTAGTTTAAAATCTTATTAAATAGAGCTAACTCCATACAATTTAGGTTTAGTTTCCCTTAATCGAAAAGCTTAACATTCTATAAAAGTGATTATAAGTGATCATACCTTCCAATCTACATAGTGCCAATTTTTGACAATATGGGACTACGGGGGAAAAAGCAAATAACAAGTAAGAAAGCTAAACAGAGTTAAAACCATAGAAAATTATTTAAAAAAGTTAAAAATTTTTCAAACTCTAATCTTCACTCAGTACAGGTACCAGAGAGAGATAACCGTTAACATAAAGGGCCTTTAAACATAAATAATATAGTATTTAACGACTACTCTATTAAATATTTATGTCCTACAATATTTTGTTTTTTTCCATCTTGTCATTTCCAAGAGCAGAATCAAACCCTGATTTCTCAATGCCAATTATATATTTTACAGTAAATTAGCCTAAACTCAGAGTCTTCCATCCAAATTCTGTCGTAATGGCTACTTATGATAATAGTTAATTCAGTGGTAGAACTTAAACATATTTGCGACTCGAAAAACAATTGTAATTTATGTCCAAGAAAGCCTCTGAAAAATATATACTTACTCTTTTTTCCCAATCAATGTGAAACACTTATTTTTATAAAAATTATAAAATAAACACAAGAATAGTTTTATACTATGGCTCAAAGAAAATTGATAAATATAAAATAACTATAGTGTGATGGATTAATTTCAGTTTCTCAAACACTATAACGAATTGGACCACGAAAATTGGCTTAAATATTTCGTATATATGGCTAATGTGCGTACTAAAATATTTTTTTAAAAACATATTCTTTCAAATAGCTAAATTAGGGTTTATAATAATTATCCTGATATGGGAGAGTCACAGCCTATGTTACCATTTACCATTAGAATAACAGAGCTTGGATGTCTCATAATAATGTAATAAATATTTAAAGTGAATCAAAATAAACATATGATATTTTTTTAGTAAAATAACGAAGACAGGCAAGTTTATTTCACATTATATTAAAAATGGTAATTTTTTTTAAATGAATAAAACAGTAAAATCTTATGATACCAGAATTTAACAGCACTTAGGTATCCCTACTGAGAACATGTAATGAAAAGCGTGTCTCTAAGGAGTGGGCTGAGGGTTGCGTTTACTCTCAACTTTCTTACTTTCCGTGACTTATTACTTCTTAAAACTTGCTTAACTTGATTTACTCCTCTAAAACAAGTTACATTCCAGCTTCTTTGAGTTAGGTTTACAAATATCTTTCTGTACAAACATTTTCGAAATGTCTATGATGATTACTAAAACTTATTTAAATTTGTTATAATTCTATATAAATCTGAATTAAATCCTTATACATTAAATAATATAAGAATTTTGTTCAGAAAAAATGTTTTTTATTGATAAACTAATCCTTTTAGCATCGCAATAAAGCTGATTGTAAATATATTAGTTTACTTAAACAAACTATAATAAAACTATTTATATATAGTTTTTGAATATACGTCAAGAAGTATTATGTGATGACCATATTTAAAATTCCATATACAAATGTACGAGTAAATTTATCTATTACGATACGAAATGAATAAACTGATATTGAAAAAGACTAATCGGAAGTAAACAGAAGTTTGTAACGAGATAAATATGTCACTAAAATATTTAGAAAACTTATTTTATATTTCCATGAGAATTAATAATATTGCATTAATAAACCATCATGTTAATGTGAGGCTATTAAGAAAATGTATGTCTCAAGTGACATTCCGACGAGATGAGTCTCAAAACCTCTCACAGTAAACATTCTTGTTACTATCTAACCTAATTAGTAACATCCATCCATGTTAGGTATTGATTGTGGGTCAAAAACAAGACATAATATCATATTTAAAAATTCCAAATCACCTCCGGTACTCGTACAGCCACCATTTTGTATTTTTTACAAATTTTATTTTTTATTTAAAGAAAATATTTAAACTATAGAGTTTAACTTTTGTATGCACATTAATAAAACCATTTCCTTACTTACATTTAAAAAATCTAAAATATTTTTAATTACTTTAAAAATGGTGGCACTTTGAAACTTTTGATCATTAATAACTTTTGAAAGGTTAAGAATAAAAAAAATCACAAAAACACCTCTTTTTGAAAATTTTATTTGCAATCAAAAAATGTAATGTTGTATGAAATTGGACGACAAACAACCGAGATTTGAGTATTTTTGTATTAAATCATTTACGCGTGAATGTGTCGTGCCATGGTGTCGTGCCGGGCGAGTCAGCCACAACAATACATCAGCGATCTATTCTGATTATTTTCATCCAAAACACTACAATAAAGTGATTTGTGACGTCATTGTAATGAAAATGCCCATAGCAGGCAACCGGAAAGAAGTTGCGGATGATTTTCGTTGTTATTAAATTAAAGATTTATTTCAACCAAAAGTAGTGACCTAAAGACTTCAAATTTTGTAAAATTTATTTGTGATGAAAGCATGTTGTATACATAAAACAAGTTATTTAAAAAAAAACTAGGTTATATTGAAACTTTAATTAAATATATTTGCACATTACAAACAATGCTCAAAATTTCGTCCTCTTATTTGATTGCAAAGGAAAACACGATTGGAAAGTCACTAGCACACAGCAGACAATTAATATTGCTCTTTAATGATTCCAGTACCTTGTACAACTCTACAAACCTAGAATTTACAAAAATTCTAGTTTTTAGGCCACTACTTAAGGTTACAATTAATTTTTAATTTAATAACAATGAAAATTAACCGTAAATTCTTTTCGGTTGCCGGCTAAGGGCATTTTCATTACAATAACGTCTCAAATCACTTTATTATAGTGTTTTGGATGAAAGTAATCAGAATAGATCGCTGATGTATTGTTGTGGTTGACTCGCGCGGCAGACACCGTGGCACGATACATTCACGCGTAAATGATTAAATACAAAAATCCTCAAATCTCGGGTTTTTTCGTCCAATTTCATACAACGCTACATTTTTTGGATTACAATAACTATCTCATCTTTGTTCTTAATAAGTGTTATTTATAATACATTAAATTCTTTGAGAGGCTGTATTCTCTGACTGGGTTATCCAATTGGCCATACATTTGCAATGTTTTTTTTTTTTTTAATTTTATCTAAAAAATAGTTTCAAGTAACTTTATTTCACTAGGTAAATAATACGTTATTTATGTTATTAATAGATTCTTTGAATATTTAAACGGTAACCCCCTCCCTATACGCATACAGTGGTATTGACCCACCCACCCACCCATACATTGCATTGACCTACCCGCCCACCTTACAGTGACATTGAGAGTATTCAAAGAAACTCATTTTGTTCCAATATAGATAAAAGTTAATGCCATTGGATAAGGTAATTACTATATAGTGACGTTTTTGTATTATGTGTGTTAAACCTGAAATTAGAAAAAAGAAAAGAAAAAAAATATTTATATATTATAATTGTAACTATATATGGAGTATTGTATTCTATGATGGTATACATATTAAAAAAAAACATAATTTGGCTTGAACGTGAATTATATCAGGAAACTGTATAAATAATTTGAAATGGTCTTATATGGTTTTTGTCTTTCAAAAATACAAAATCGTTTGAAATATCCAACAAATTTACCAATGAAAATCAAGCAATTATAAGAAAGTAAGCAAAATTAATTATCAATGCTTCAGCTTAAATAATCCTGACAAATTACCGAAATCTCTCCTTAATTTATTCCTCCCTGAAAGTTTGACTTTTCTTCTCCGGGCTTTCCTTCCACCCGTTTAGTCATTAACACTAACGATCTTCAAATATCTGGTTGTTTAATGTCTAGCCATCTATTGGGTTTAAAAAAAGTCTTGTATCATTATTCGTTAAAATAACAAATGCACTTGTCATTTTTCACATGTCATTGTCTCTTTTCCAATAACATTTAATTGGAAATAAATGTAACAAAACCAAGATAAATTGATAAGAACACTTATTAAAATACAAAAATATGTACAATATTCTATAACAAGTAAACGGGTGCATAATGAGCAATTCGTTAGTGTACATTTAACTGTTTGTAATAATTAAAATAGTTGTAATAATAAAAATATTTAAAAATCAATCTAAGGACACTGTTATGAAATTTAAATATTTTATGAAATAATGTTTGCACCATTTGCATTACAAAATGATTGAAAGTAATATCTCGAATTATGTAAGTTTGACATGTAATTAACCATTTCTTAAAATTCAGAAATAATGTTTAAAGACTTTGACTGTACAAAAAAGTGAGAAGTACAAAAAAGACCGTGTTTTTTGTGGGGGGGGGGGAGAAAGTTGAATTACAGAACATCTAGTACGATTTCCAATCTAAATTTTTCTGTAACTAAAAAATTTTAAAGTATAAATTTTCTTTTATTTACAGTATGAACGGAAGCCTCAAATTTCCAATTAAAGACTCAAGATTTCTCTGGAACAATTGTATTAAAAAGTAATTAATAAAACATGAACTATACAATTATGAATTATGCGAAAGGAACAAAAGAGAAACGTGAAAACTACTCTTTAGTGAGTTTTTAATATCAATAGCGACATATGAGAAGCACAGAATGGATACACAAAAAAGTTACAAACGTTGGACGAGTGATCCAGATGGATATAGAGAGGGAACCCAAAAAGACGACGAAATGTATCTAAAGAGCAGGATGGAAACGGAGTAGACCATAGAGACTCAAACAAGAAACGAAGACAATGACGTACAGAAAGACAATATAAACTTATAAACCATAACATATACTGGCATAGGATAAGGATAAAAGCTAATAGGTGACTTGGATGGAGATTAGAGATATTCTGTATTACACAAACTGATTTTAATCTCTGCCTTATTTGTTTTGTGTTATGTCGATACCACTGTACCTGTGTGGGTGGGCGGGTGGGTCAATACCGATGTACATGTGTAGGTGGGCGAGTGGGTCTATACCACTGTAGTTGTATGATTGGTCGGGCCTTAACTGAGCGAAGTGACCTGAGTCAAGTAGCCTGCGTGCCTGAACTGAGCGAAGCACTCCAGGGAGCCCCCAGAGACGTGCCTTAACTGAGCGAACCGGCGGCCCTCTTTGACTATGAACATTCACATAGCATATTCCACTTTTAAACATAATAGAATCTTACACAAATATACAAAATAAAATTCCCCAAAAAATAAAATATAAAATAAAAAGAATATTGCCCTTTGCAATGGCAACAGTTCTTTAGGTTAGGTTATGTTAGGTTAGGTTAGGTTAGGTCAGGTTAGGTTAGGTCAGGTTAGGTTAGGTTAGGTTAGGTGGTTGACCGCCTCTTGTATGCGGGTGGGATATGATGCTACATAAACAAGAACATTCCTTGTCCCGACAACTCGCATATATCTGGACTGGACTTCGCTCAGTTAAGGCACGTTTTTGGGGGCCCTTCGAGGGCTTTCGCTCAATTAAGGTAATCTTCGCTCAGATAATGGGCAACCGTATGATTGGGCGGGTGGGTCAATACCACTGTACTTGTATGGGTGGGTGGGAGGGTCAATGCCACTGTACGTGTATGGGTTGGCGTGTGGGTCAATACCACTGTACGTGTATGGGGACGGGATTACCGTTTTTCAAAAGTGCTCTTGGATGTTTTTCAAAAGTTTTCAATTCAATTCTCCTGCATTTTTTAGTAGCTATTGGTTTACAGTCAAGTTTTCAAGCCGTTGCAGTTAAGTTATATAGGATTTATTTATTTCTACATCATAAAATATATACTGAATGTCATAATGTTGGCCTTCTTAAGAAGTAAAATACACCAATAGTTGATACATTCATATCTTAGAACGAACGCTTGTCACTTCCAACCGTTGTATACATACAATGGATTAGATCCCCTTAACACTAAGGGAACGTCAACACAAAACAAAAGCAGTGATGACTAAAAAAATAGATTTCATTAGTCTAGTCAGAATTGATTGCATACTGTAGAACCGATGTTATGATAGCTAATTGAGCTTCTCTTTCAAATAAAAGCCATATGAAATTTTTTTTTCAAAGTTTTTCCTTAAATTTGACTTAAGTGTTAGACTTTTTTTGTCTTATATGTTGTTTGTCCTTGACCATATATGAGTGTACGTAAACTAAAATATACTGTTTTTTTAACAGTTTTCAAACAAAATAACTGTTTGTCCATAGCAAAAATCTATAACTATACTCACACAAATTCTTACAATTAAATGAAAGTAATCATACTATAATTTTAGTTATTACTACTGTATGTTTTGAAGTTTTAACACAATGTTTTATCAAAAGAGTACTCTTCAAGGCATGCAGAAACATACAAAAACGAACATGAAAATTTAAGTGAAAGTTGTAACAATACGTTTGTTATTTCACTTCCATCGTATTCCTTAAGGGAACAAACTTTTCTTCTGAGGATTCCGTGCAACTCTGCAGCAATAACCTTGTAACTCCACCAATGAACTCAAATATTTATTCAACAAATTTACACTTTGGTTGTTCTTTGCGTTATTAAAAAAAAATCCTTAAATGATAAACACAAGCATTTAAAGCCTCTAACTTATTCTTTTAGTAGCCTATACTTAGTTCTAAAAATTGTTTATACATAGCACTTTGTGAATAAATAAGTTTTATTACTTTATGGCACCTATTATTGGCTTTCCATTCAACAAATGTTATAAATTACATACAATTCTTTTAGACTTATAGGGTGTATTATATACAAAGAGGAGCTTTATACATAATCCATTTCCATCAATGTTATAAGGACACGCTTTTGTAAATGGATGAGTAGGAATAATGCAAATGGCTGTTTTTTTAACCCACTATAATTTTAAGAGTTGGATTTGCCGGTTCTGGGACAAAAGCGGATTCAGCATTTTATTTATTTGTAGAAGTGATGCCTTCGGGGGCTATGACGTTATTGGTGTGACGTCAGAACCTGGTGTGAAATCATGTGTATTTGTGATGTCATGGGTGGTTGTGCCGTCATAGGTGAGTATGACGTCATGGGTGGGTGTGAAGTGGGTCAAGGTCATTATGGCTGTTAAAAAAAAAAATAGCTTCTTGCAAAGAAGGCTGTTCTTTGTAAGAAGGATATTTTTATTTTGTATTTTTTTTTAAATGTTTATTCTTTATTTACAATTTCTTATTTACAAACTACAAATTAATGACTCGATGGTTTTTCCTCACTTCCTTTCAGCTCAACCACCGACTATTCTACATTTCCTTTTACCTCCTCCTTCGGTCTGTTGTAAAGTTCTTCACCACATTCTTCAGGACCTATACTTTGAAATAATTGAGTAAATAAGTTTGCTGTATTTAGCAGCACTTCACTGCAAACAATACAATTATGACCACAATTAGTCGTTGTTTCAGTTTGAGCCCACTTAAATTTAATAATTTTAACGTCTTTGGCAATCTCAACATTCTATTAAGTTTTTCTTCAGCTTCCGGACTTCAATACGGTTTTAATAATCTCAGCTCAAGCAAGACTCACAGCAAGTAGTAATTACCACTGTAAGTGTATGGGTGGGCGGGTGGGTCAATACCACTGTACGTGCAAGGGTGGGCGGGTGGGTAATACCACTGTACGTGCATGGGTGGGCGGGTGGGTAATACCACTGTACGTGTATGGGTGGGCGGGTGAGTCAATACCATTCTAGGTGTACGGGTGAACGGGTGGGTCAATATCACTGTACGTGTATGGGTGGGTCAATACCACATTATATGTATGAATGGGCGTGTGGGTTAATACCACTGTACGTGAATGGGTGGGTGGGTCAATACCACTGTACGTGTATGGGTGGGTGGGTGGGTCAATAACACTGTACGTGTATGGGTGGGCAGGTGGGTCAATACCACTGTACGTGAGTACTGGGATACCAGAAGCGGCTCAGAGGGAGTGGAGTTGGATCAGTTACATCATACTTACCTGGCTATACTAATTATTACCCTTTGAAACTTTTTTTATCAAAAAGCTGAATTTTTAAAAATGAAATTATAACTATACGTTATAGTTCAGAAGGCCCCACCCCACATTTATGGTGGATGTGCGGGATCAGTGTTTATACTAGGACACTTGTTTGGATCGAACTGTGGTTGAGTGTCTGAACATAGTCTCCTTTATCAAACTCAAAAATCTCGTGGGGAATGTGATGTTGGGGGTATGACACCTGATGTTACGGAAATCTTAACGGCTATTCTTTAATATGATTAAGAAGTTGCTGTTTTATCTTAGTGATACTGTTTCTATTCATTACAATTCTAAGACATGTCTTGAGCTTTGTTTATCGTCCAACAACCCTTGTGACGTCCTACCTCTTCAAGATCGAAGCTAGAAATGACGATATAAGCTTAAAAACCTTCTAAACTTCCTTTTTCTCGTCAGAAATGTTCCTCTTCTGTCTCCTTCCCTTCCTCTAATACTTTTTTACTAAGCATTTCATTCCAGTTCAAATAGTTTGTGTTAATTATACCTGATTCGGCCGATCTACCTAAAGAACGATTAATTCAATTAAATATAGCTGATGATAACCGTTCCAGTTGACTGTCGTGTTGTGTAATCCACTTTTTTAAATAGATTTTTATTGTTTTTAAGTTTACAAACTCTCCGCCTCGTACGTTGCTTAATTTTTTATCTACAAACGTCCAGTAAGCTTCGTATACTTTTGGTGTATGTTTAGAAACGTATTCTAGTTTACAGCGTCTTTTGGTAAAACTAGATCTGACCAATCTATCTTCTAAGTCAAAGTCATTATCACGATAAGTTCTTTTCAATGACCTTTTGTCAACAATAGCCATAGTTGCTGCATCTGAAGGTAAAAAAGTTTTGTGCAAGTATCTTATTAATTTAATACTAGCAATGTAGTGTATTTCACCAGTTCTTCCTAAACAGTAACATTCTACCATAGTAGTTGCATCAGAAGGTAGAACAGGTTGAGAAACACCTCCAATACATTTGTTCTTCGCATCGTATTAGTTATGTCCTTTAGATAGGGCTAGAAAGTTTTTTTGAACAAATCCAACACTTGCAACATCCCGTAGATTTGCTGGAAAACTCTTAATACCGTGACCAAATCGTCCAAAATTGTCCACACTCATAGTGATATTAATGACACTACAACTCTATCATAGTTATTTATAAGTTTAAAATTATTTCAAGGTCATCTAAAAGTGTTTTAAAAATTATATTTATTTAACGATACTATTTACATGTTTTCTTAATTACTAACTGTACACTATATACATTTATATATTAACAAGAAGTCATGTGCAGTGATAGCTCCATAGAGTTGTTGCCACGCGCTCCTTAGGATATCAAATACAGCACACCTGGTTCAATATTCCTCAAATCCTCATTTTGAAGTAAGTGCACAAATCTGTTAGGTAAGAACACTTGAAACTTTGGCGTATCACCTTAAACATATGGCGCATCATTCAATGCTACTAAAATAGAATCTCCAATAGTACTATCTATCTTCCTTATCCAGTGAACCATATAGTGTTTCATTTCCTTCAAATCTGAACATCTTTTAGTATTAAGCACTATTGATTTGGAATGAGCATTAAACTGCTCAATTAATGAATGTAGAAAAAGTTTAGATTCCATCTTACTGCTGCTAGCGACATCCTCTCTACGTAGGTCTAAATTGTACTGATGGATAGTCACTGTTGAGCTCTTGTTTTATTCCCTCCACTATCCCCACCACTCTTTGCTAATCAGGGGTCTTTCTAAAAATGCAACCAGATGGCGAACCTTTTGAAACGCGCAATTTGAGTAACATTGTTTGGTTTTGTACGAAAACACATGACCTATCGTAACTCTCTTTAAAGTCTCTATCAATAAGAATATTGTAAACGTTGTCTGTTGTATACATTTAAATCCAATTTTGCTTTTCACATCCTGTTGCCTAAAATCTGTTTAACTTAGAAATAAATTATTCATTATGTTATTAACATTTTCATTACTCGTAAAACATACTCTCCACGTAATGTAATGATAGTTATTCATTAACCATTTGTTTGTATTCCTAGCATTTGTATTTAGCTTTTTAAATTGAAAGGTAGTTTTGAACAAAAATAAGTATACAAATCCAGTAGACATCTCTAAAAAGGTTAAATCCTTAATTATGTATTCATTATTGTTTCCAATAAATGATTGAAACTCAACACCACAAAGCATTTATTTCTTTAATGATGCATACATCATCTTTAAAACTAGCTGTACTCATTATAAAGTCCAAGTGAACTGTATTGATCCTTTACTCTACAGCTGATTTAATGAAACTGAACTGGTTTCTTCACCACGATAGATATATACCAGGTCGTACTTGGCCGTTAAATTATAACGCGTTGGTATATAATTTAACGTGGGCATTATCCCCGGTAGGCCTATCCCAAAAAGTATATTATCTATCTTAAGATTATCTCTCTCTCTCTTTCTACTCCGTCTTTTCTTTTAAGAAATCATCTGGTTTCACCCAAACTTATATAATCTCTTATACTTCTCCAGACTTATACTTTGTAGGGTATTCTATTAAATATTTATGTATCTACAGGACTGTACAGAATAGATACATCAGCCTGGGTCTATATTGTATGTATTAAATAATCTTGCAGTGTCGGTTCAGAGAATGCTAACTGTTTCATATAATATGGTCAGAACTGGCGCTATAGTATTTAAAATAAAGAATTCTTCTCGTGTTGGCAGGAGCTTATCATAATGTTTGCTTACATTTCTAATTCGTATCTGCTGTTTCCGTCTTTGCTTAACAACACCAATCTCAGTGTCACTATCTATTAATATTACATTAGTCTTTTCCCAAGTATTTTGTTCGCAAAGTAGCATTCGAGTACATGCAGGTGCTTGACAAACGAATCTGGAAATTGAACCATTTTTGATTCTTAATGTAAAACAACAGTAGGTCGATCGTTCAAAGGCCTTACTAGACCTGTTGTTAAACATTTACTCACACATGAGGATAAGGGGTACATGACACGAAGAAATACATCTGCTAAGACTGTTATAGGTTGCACTTCTTCCATTTTCTCTTCTTCTTTTTGTTATATCCTTTTCATTATCTTGTTCGATACTGTCCAATAGCGGAATATCCTTTACGTCGTCTTCTTTCGTATTATCTAATAGTAGTGTCTCATCTGAAAAACTCTAGCTGTAAGTATGATGTGGCCTCGAACATAACGGGTGATCAACAAACTTCCAAGAGGTTTTTGCACGCAATTTTATACTCTGTGGTGGGGGAAATATAGAGAAGTATACTTAACAAGTTTGTCGTGCAAAACTAAACAGTATGCACTCGTATTGGCTGGCACATTGCTTTCAAAATCTAACTCAAATTTATATTAATACTTGAGGGTTTTACTGATTATTTTTGTTTTAAACAATCGATGACTACAATTGTGCTTTGGAATTAAATTAATCAGTTGATTGTAGTGGAGTGTTTACTTTCCATAAAATGAGTTTTAAAACCTACCGTACATATCGTACAACATGCTATATCTCTTTCTATCCAATGAAGAATGTAAGTTGTCGTAAGGAAAGAACTGTGAATTTGGAAAATTTTACAGTTTCTTAGTCTGCAATGATCAAATTCACCTGCGTTAGCAGTAATCACGTTTCTTCTATATGCATGCATTCCAAATATTACATATCGTGGTTTTCCCTAAATAGTTTGAAGTCTTTATAGTCCATGTGTGTCGCTGTGTAGTTGGAAGAATCGGGTATTCATGCAATTACCAGCTTCTAAAATGTAATACAATGTCCCAACATGCTGTCAACTGTTTTAGCAAACTAATTCTGTTTGCTTCAGATAGTTTAAGTGTGATACTGTCTAAACAACCTTTTCAAAATGTAAGCTCCAATCTAAAGTATCATCAGTTGTAAGTGCAGCAGCTACAATATAATCCTTATTGGTACTTGTTCGTAAAAGTGCTAATTCTTGGTTTACATTAATTATTATTCGTTTATAATCATCGGCAGAGCCTAACAATAATCTTAATGGTATACTAAAGTTAAAGTTTCCATTTCTATGAGGTTGTATCGTATCTTTATGTGGTGGTACTATCCTGCAACTTCCAAGAATTGACTTTCGATTGGTGATAACGATACTAGTTGTTTAAGGTTGTAGCAATACCGACCTTTTTGGTGGAATTAACAGTAACTCCTGATAATTCTTATCTAACTTCAACCACAGAAGCCTTCTCCACTTCCCCCACCACTTCCCCCGCTACTTCCCCTATTGATACCTACCCCAACACTTCCCCTCCATCATTTACCACACACCTACCTAAAATGTCAAATCAGCTAGAAAATGTTCTATCACTTCACCACACTTCCACCTAGACACTTGCACAGGTAACATATATCATTGATGTAGATGGATACTAATTTGATGAATATTATGTTTGAGTTAAGGTTTGCAAAACTCGACTGGAGTTTAGAGACTAAAGAAAAACTTAACAGTATGGCTGAAATAGCGGACACTGTTGAAAAGATCAAATATCAACTGAAATTTACATAAACTGCAACGGGAAGGTTCGGTAAGCATTTTGTTGAATGTTTGTTAGCAAATTCTATTTGTTGTGTTTGCATTAGTAAAAGACTTTACGAATACTCTTTTATTCTATTACTTGAAAGGATATTTCGTAGAGAGTGTGGAGAAGAAGTTTACAATAAATTGATAACCGACTTGAAAGGAAGTGACGAAGCACCAGTCAGAAGAGTTCGAGCAAAAATAATATAGTTATTAAGTTTGATTTGTAAATAAATAGTTAAATAAAAATAGCCTTTTTACACAGTAAACCATCCGTGCATAAAGCGATTTAAAAAAAAAAAAAAAACCACAATGTCCTTGACCCACTTAACACCCATCAGTGACGTTACACCCACCCATGACGTCACAATCACCAATGACGTCACACCAGACCCTAGCGTCACACCCATGACTTCACAGGCCACCGAGGTAGCACTTATACCTATCACAAAATGCTGAATTAGCTGTTGTTCTAGAACCGGCAAATCCCAATACTCAGGTACAAAAATTTAGTATCTTATTACCTAAATTTTAATGCTTTAAAAATAATAATAATAATAATAAGTATTCTCTGTTATTTATCAACCGATATTTTTAATTGTCATATCGTTGAATTTCACGTAACATAGTCTATAAATATTGTACCGGAGCACTTTTGGGAAAATTATTAGTTTTTTTCATATTTGACTTCAAAATATTTAGTCAGCCTCAATTTTTAAACTAATGAACTAAAACATTAATACTTTTTACATTAAATGTATATTTTTAAAAACAAACTTCATACGAACATTCAAAATTGTACGTCAAATGGTTTTTGATAAATTAAAATTTTTTTTAAAACCACATACAGACACACGACAGAAAACGGATGGAGATAGGACACTTGTTGTATGGCATTATGTTCTTGTATTTGCCTGAAAAACAATCCTCTAAAATATACAACAGTTGAAAGTGGACAACCTGTATTTACATGTACAATCTAAAATTATAATTTCTTAAAAAAGGCCATTTGTGTTATTTCCTAATTTTAGTACTCATCCATTCCCAAAAAAAGTCCTTATAACATTAAGAATTATTTCAATTTAACAATTAAAAGTAGTATAGTACTGTATAACGGTCGATTTATAATAATTTTTGTTGTTTCATATTTATTTTAAGTCATATTAAAATTAAGGTTAATATAGAATTAAAATATTTGAAAGGCAATTTAATGTAAGTTTGTACATTTTACAGTAAAAGATACTAATTGAGATCATTTCTATTAACATTTTGATTAGTTGAAACTATGACAGTTTTCCTCATTAATAAATTATTGCTTAAAATTATTAAATATCTTGACTGTCTTTCGATACTTCACTAGATCAAAAATGAATTTAGTAAAATGTTTGAATAGCGCTGCTCCACCATATCTATGTTGAATAACTTGGGTAGATGTTGAAGCAAACCCAAGAATGTGAATCCAATTATCTACAAGTTGTGTTGGAGTAACTTGAGCATGAATGTTTGGGAACTTTGCAGAGACTCTCCACACATCCTCCCTTTTCTGCGGTTTGTGCTTGTCAGTTGTGTTGTTTGCAAATATATTTTCAGAAGAAAAGCAAAAAGGTTCACATATTTTTGTAAAATATGGAATATTTAAAACCATAAATTGAAACCTATGAATGGACTTAACCATCAAGTTACTAATTAATAAGCCCTTTGAAAGTTATATACTTTTAACAATTATGTCATTAATAAGTTCAAGGTTTTCAACAATCAAGTTTGTTTTTCTGTTTGACAAGAATTGTAGTGTAGGATAAGTAAATGGTTTTCAGAATAACACTGTATTTAGAATCAAAAGCTAAGAAGAAAAATTCTTGTACTTTAATGTAATTATAATTGTCACATCCTAATATTAATTATTTATATTTAGTCTTTAATGCGACTCACCCGTCATAGTTATGACTAAGGTAACAACTAAACAATTGATAAGCACAATTTAAAAAAGAATTGTCTTAGCAATAACTTCTCATAGTGAAATAACAGTATTCATCCAAGTGTTTATTGTACCATTAACTTACTGGATCCTTTAAAAAATTCAATAAGCCCTTTAATAAATGTAATAAATCTATCTTTGGTTGAAGGGTTCGGACGTCATCACAAGATAAATGCGTCAAGCAAGACCGAGCGTGGCTGTTGCTAGGATGGGTGACTGTCCGAGTGTCCCGTCCTGGCACGCAGCCCGCCTGCCTGATCACTGGTGGTGGTTTGGAAGTCACCCTAAGGCAGTTAGTTGGACCCAAGTTAAGTGTTGGAGAAGGGTTTTTTAGCCCTAACCTCAGCTGCTAAAATAAGATACCCTTTAATTCCATTTTTTTTTAATAATACATAAATTATTTAGGCTCTAACCAGGAATCAGATGTAGTTTACACAGATTAATGTTGCAGAAGTAGTATTATTTCAAAACATCATCCCAGTGAAAGGTGTATAAGGAGAGTAGATTTAATAATTACAAACATAAGATATCGCATAAACAAATCGAATTACAACGCAACATTTTATTTTAAAATGTTCAATTATTATTTTGATATTAAAATTTTAATCGATTCTTTTGCGCCATGATATATTAAACAAACTTAATTTTCAAGATAATGTCTGTAATTGTCATTAGACAACAGTGATGATGGTAAAACTATATTAATCATTTTAATGCTCAAAATACAGTTTTTTCTATTATTGATCACTCTTTAGGCTATACCAAATGGAATATCGTATCCTTTTTATACAGTTACTTAGAAAAACTAAAAACATTATGTTCCATAATTATATTAGTATTAAAAGTATATCATTACTACTTCCTATCCTCTTTTCTCACGTGAAATATTGTGTAAATTGAAAAATTCTTTTAACAGTTGAAACATTTATATCATGAAGAATACTATATTTGTTGAAACAAAACAATATTTTTAAAATTAATAAAATTTGTACTTAAATTTTTTTGACCATTTATACTTAGTATAATCATAAAAAAGTCATTTAACACTAATAATATAATAAGATAATAATATTAGTATTGTTATTTTATAAATACATGAGTCAATATTTCGTAAAATAGTGATGTCTCTGTAGTGCAAATTGCCTGTTGCTGTTCCACTTTAGCTTTTCGAGTGTGGTGTAATTTGATTTACCGTACCTTTAACGTGTGTAAACATAATTTACTTTCCAGTTTTCTGTTCGAATTTCTCCTCTATTAAGCTATTCATTGATTCTTATAATCCAAAGCGTCATCATTTATTTATGATTTCAAATACACAATCAAATTTGCAACATAAATTATTGTAAATTAGTACATATTTTTTCCGGGATAGGTATTTTGATACAAAATAAAATTAGAATCAAGTATATTCTATTTAGTTAATGTTTCTCGTTTCTGAATGACAATCGTTCATCATTTAAAGTTATACTATGTATATCTTTTTATTTTTTACGTGATATATTTAATTTCGTAAGAATGGTTTGACTTATGTTTGCCATATATTTGTTTAAGAATGTCCTGAGACATTTACAATCTAAGTCAACTCTCCAAATATTGCCAACTACTGTACTGATGCCCGCATATTATGGAGTGATCTGCCCACTTCTTTTATATGGAATGGCATTGTCGAATAATAAAAAATTTTGCCGGATATTTATTTTACAGAAAAAAAGTTTGAATTATTGTGAAACTGTAATGGTGAAATTTGTGTAGATTAGATTTGAAAACTTTGAGATTGTCGAAACATACTTCCTTTATATTGTGGAAACATTTCCCTTTCTCAAATAACATACACTGTTACGAGACGAAAGACAGGGATATATACCGAATTATATACTATATACCCGAAATATATACCGGATATATACCGGGTATATAGGGGATATATACCCTATTAAAACATGATATAAAATGGAGGTTCATGAATTTTTTATTTTTATTTTTTATCCATGACTTCAAAGGCAGGCGTTCTCTTCATCAACACACTGACAATCTCGATTAAACATGCCTCGACGGTGATGACATTTAAAATCTGTCTGAAAAAAAAAATAAAGAATTCTTTTAAATATCTGACGAGGTTATGGCATATGATTGGAAGAGTTTGGAAAAACATTATACCAAAATTGGCAAGGGGAGAACATCTGAATAAATGAAGAAGGTATAATCGTAAAATTGTTCTGTATTTAGAAGTCTTAAAATGTCACTTTAAAACTTTGATTATTGCAATATATATAAAAACATTGTATTACTGGCTGGCATAGTTTATGGATAGAACTAGGGCAGTATCTGATCGCCTTCGAACCTCTAACTTTCGTTCTTGATTAACGAGGACATAATTGGCAAATGCTTTCGCTTAGGTACGTCTTGCGACGATCCAAGAATTTCACCTCTAACGTCGCAATACGAATGCCCCCGCCTGTCCCTATTAATCATTACCTCGGATTCTTAACATAACGAAATTCCATGCACACAGTATTCAGGCGGAAATCAGCCTGCTTTAAGCACTCTAATTAGTTCAAAGTTAACGTGCCGGTCCACCTCGACACTCCCTCGACACTTAACTAAGAGCACCGCGGCGGGATTGAATCGGTGGCCGGAACTCATGGCATGCTTAGTCGAACCTTGGTTGTGTTTATGATTTTAGTCTTATAGAAAACTATAACTAATATCATAATTTACTACTCTACTATCGAGCTATTTAAAAATAATAGTAATTGCTGTATAACCAATGTTTCCTTATTTTATGTAGTATTTAATTGGTACGTAGAAGGTTAAATCCCAGCTTCATGAGCTAAATGTTCTCAGTTCGACCCCAGAGTCGTAACAAATTTTGAAAGGGATCAGCTGATAACCACCGGCTGTTCATTTGTCAATGGGCAATTAATTAATGACACTTTCTAAGGAATAGTCGGCCTCCATTTGTACAATGACTACATTCGCTCATCTATACACATTCGAAATCCATACTCACCCATATCTTGCCTATGGGCGTATAAAAATAAATAATAAATAAATAAATATTTCCTTCATTTTTCAAATGATAACAATTTAACTATTCAGTAACAGATATTTTACGTAATTAAATTGTAGTATAGTAGTGCTGAATTGTCAATTCGCAACATAATGCAGAAAAAAAACGATTTTGATAAAGGCCAACTTAACATTTTATTTAAATAAACAATACGAAATAAGAAATAAATCTATTTCTTTCAAATATACCCTCAAATTATAACGTCCCCACTATTCCCACATGAATGCTTGTTATCCTAAACTGACCGTATGGGCTTACTGTATCTCTGCATACTAGGTTTAGTCCAGAAATAGTGCAGGAGAGCAGATTAAAACTTCTATGAGGTAGAGAGATCTCGTGGCTTCAAAAAAAGAAAATTTTTTAATGATATAACGATTCCATTGCAAAGGGCTGAACGATATTCCAAACAATAAAGGGAGTTACAGTTCAAGGTGATCTACTAAACAGTCAATAAGTTTAACATATTATGACTAGTTTTTCAAACTAAGCTTTCTTATTTATTTGTAATTTTTTACTCCCTCCATAACAGACGGATCAAAGACAATTTATCTGATTTTCTGATAATACAATATTTGACAATATTCATCATGCTGAAATAAACATAACATTTCATTTATCAAAATTTTTACAACAGTAACAGATGATAAGTATTCATTGAATGAATAACAGATATTTATAATCATCTCAGGTGAAGCAGTGTTATGAGGACGCCTCACCGGAAACCCCTCACTCCCCTCTAGTCTGCTCATTAACAGATTTTCGAAACTTTCATGGATTATTTAAAACAGATTTTATATTAATTTCACTTTATTATTTTATTCTTGTTTTCTTATTCTTAACTAATTTTTTACCATACGTATACATTTTTGAAGCTTATGTAAGGCCATTTTACGTGACTTGCTCATCTATTTTGGCTTTTCCTTCTTTGGTTTACAAATTTTAACTAATATCATTATGTTATTTTATTAATGTGTTTAGTTAGAAAGTAATTTGAAGCATTATATAATGCGTGTAAAATTACACGTGATTTAAATAGTTCTATGGTTTACTTATTCATTTAATGTAAAACAATTTGTTGTAATAGATTAAATGGTAACAAATTAGTTGAAACAGAAGAGCTTTTGTATAATAATACCTATAATTCTTGATTAAGCTAATATCAGATCAAATGTTTTTATTAATTAAATTTTGCTCTTAAGAAGAAATCTATTTACAGGACCTCTGTAATTTATATTTTTACAAGTTATATTTGTAAGTAAATATCACGATTGTACTTTATATAGTAAGAGTTCAACAATTGAATATTATGACGTTTTTGATGTCTCTAATGTGTGATTTTCTCCCGTAAGAAAATAATCCTTAATTATTAAAATATGTATCTATATATTAGCTATTACTGACAAAGAATTCTTAAGATATTTGTTCTAAATGATCAAAAAAGTGCTGCATGTGTTTTATTTATTTTTTTAATTCCAAACATTGTAAAATAAATATGTAGACCTACCAATATATTTAGATACAAATATTCAGATAACCTACTTTGGTCGTCTTTGGTTATTATTACTACGAGCAAATTATAACTTTCAATAATTGTATGATTCTGAATGACAAGTTTATATTTTTAATTTTAAATGTAATTTAACAAACAAATATACGTAGGATATTTCATAGACCGTGGAATATTTTAGGACTCGTTTGTGTTTACTTCGTGAATACTCCAACCCTATAAAAAACGTATGATTTGACATACCCTTCCACTTATCTATCCCATGGTATAACATTTTATAGGTTATGACATAGTACTTGACAAATCCTTCAGGTATTAGATAAACTTTACAGACTATTCCATACACTCTTCCATTCCATACAGCTTTCTGTTCTACACACTCACAACAATAAAGACATCGTAGGGGTTTATTTTTTAAACCCCTACATTTTAAATCCTTTCATGCACCCTTCCGTGCAAAACACCCTTCTATTCTATACTCCTACCATTATATACATCTTTTCATTCCATACACAGTTCCATTCGATACATACTTCCATGGCATTTACAGTTCCGTTCCATACACCCTTCCATTCTATACTCATCCTTTCATTACAAACACCTTTTATTACATACACCCTTCCATTATATACGTCCATCATTTTCATACACCCTTCCATTCTATATACAATTCCATTCTATACCCCCTGCTATTCAATACAACCTTCCATTCCATACACCCTTCCATTCTATACACCCTTCCACTCCATACTCCCTTCTATTCAATACATCATTCCGTTCTATACACCCTTCCACTCCATACTCGCTTCTATTCAATACACCCTTCCATTCTATACTCCCTTCTATTCAATACACCCTTCATACTCCCTTCTATTCAATACACCCTTCAATTCTATACACCCTTCCACTCCATACTCCCTTCTATTCAATACACCCTTCCACTCCATACTCCCTTCTATTCAATACACCCTTCCGTTCAATACACCCTTCCACTCCATACTCCCTTCTATTCAATACACCCTTCCATTCTATACACCCTTCCACTCCATACTCCCTTCTATTCAATACACCCTTCCGTTCTATACACCCTTCCATTCTATACACCCTTCCACTCCATACTCCCTTCTATTCAATACACCCTTCCACTCCATACTCCCTTCTATTCAATACACCCTTCCGTTCTATACACCCTTCCACTCCATACTCCCTTCTATTCAATACACCCTTCCACTCCATACTCCCTTCTATTCAATACACCCTTCCATTCTATACACCCTTCCACTCCGTACTCCCTTCTATTCAATACACCCTTCCATTCTATACACCCTTCCGATCCATACACCCTTCAATTCAATACAACCTTCCATTCCATACACCCTTCCTTTCTATACACCCT
The DNA here is from genome assembly GCA_035578905.1 of Stictocephala bisonia. Taxonomy (NCBI): domain Eukaryota; kingdom Metazoa; phylum Arthropoda; class Insecta; order Hemiptera; family Membracidae; genus Stictocephala; species Stictocephala bisonia. The sequence continues at coordinate 63,236 of JAQJVL010000077.1, read as the reverse complement.
TCCACTCCATACTCCCTTCTATTCAATACACCCTTCCATTCTATACACCCTTCCACTCCATACTCCCTTCCATTCAATACACCCTTCCGTTCTATACACCCTTCCACTCCATACTCCCTTCTATTCAATACACCCTGCCATTCTATACACCCTTCTATTCAATACACTGTTCCATTCTTTACACCCTTCCACTCCATACACCCTTCTATTCAATACACCCTTCCATTCCATACACCCTTCTATTCAATACACCGTTCCATTCTATACACCCTTCCACTCCATACTCCCTTCTATTTAATACACCCTTTCATTCCATACACCCTTCTATGTAATACACCGTTCCATTCTATACACCCTTCCACTCCATACTCCCTTCTATTCAATACACCCTTCCGTTCTATACACCCTTCCACTCCATACTCTCTCCTATACAATACACCCTTCCATTCTATACACTCTTCAATTCTATACTCCCTTCTATTCAATACACCCTTCCATTCTATACACCCTTCTATTCAATACACCGTTCCATTCTTTACACCCTTCCACTCTATACTCCCTTCCATTCAATACACCCTTCCGTTCTATACACCCTTCCACTCCATACACCCTTCTATTCAATACACCGTTCCATTCTATACACCCTTCCACTCCATACTCCCTTCTATTCAATACACCCTTCCATTCTATACACCCGTCCACTCCATACTCCCTTCTATTTAATACACCCTTCCATTCTATACACCCTTCCACTCCATACTCCCTTCCATTCAATACACCCTTCCGTTCTATACACCCTTCCACTCCATACACCCTTCTATTCAATACACTGTTCCATTCTTTACACCCTTCCACTCCATACTCCCTTCTATTCAATACACCCTTCAGTTCTATACACCCTTCCACTCCATACACCCTTCTATTCAATACACCGTTCCATTCTATACACCCTTCTACTCCATACTCCCTTCTATTCAATACACCCTTCCGTTCTATACATCCTTCCACTTCATACACCCTTCTATTCAATACACCGTTCCATTCTTTACACCCGTCCACTCCATACTCCCTTCCATTCAATACACCCTTCCGTTCTATACACCCTTCCACTCCATACATCCTTCTATTCAATACACCGTTCCATTCTATACACCCTTCCACTCCATACTCTCTTCTATTCAATACACCCTTCCGTTCTATACACCCTTCCACTCCATACTCCCTTCTATTCAATACACCCTTCTGTTCTATACATCCTTCCCTTCTATACACCCTTCCACTTTATACTCCCTTCTATTTAATACAACCTAAATTTCTATACACCCTTCTATTTAATACACCGTTCCATTCCATACACCCTTCCATTCTATACACCCTTCCGCTCAATACTCCATTCTATTACATATACCATTTCAATCTATACATCCTTCCATATATACACATGTGGTCGATAAGCATAATGAACTACCGTCGTATAATGTAAAGCTTTACTGAATTACATCATAATTTTATTTACCATTAACAAATAAATAACAAAAGCCACTTTGGTTGGGTAAATGTGTGAAATTATTTGCAAAAGACGTCAGTAACTTCCACTTCCTGAAGAAACTTCACAGGATATGAGGTACTTAAATGAACTTACCTTATCTGCATTATTACAGTGTAGTAGCAAACACATTTCATTAAACATTAAAGAAGAGTCGTTATAGCTGGTACATAACATTTTACCTATAAACTTTAACTTTCCGTTATTCTATGGGAGAATGTTCAGACATGTAAAATAGCTTGCTTTGGTGGCGATAAATGGGGTTCCTCATTCATAAACCTATAAACAAATAGTAAATAATGCGAACACATAAAGAGGTAGAATTACTCATTGGAAATAAACAATGCTTCAGCACATAATTAAAAGGATTTTGATAGTAGGAAATACACAACATAAATCATTTACATATAATTCATACAAAAATAAATACAAGCTACTTGTGTCAGTTAATTCATTGGCATTACTCCTGTATTTAAACTTAACCAACCATTTAATCTGAAACATTAGGCTAATTTATGATATTGTTTATGGCATGTATCAAAATGTACACCATTCAAACATCTAAGTAGCTGAAATTATAGTTAATTTTATGTAATTAACTAGTTCAACTGTATCTCTGTTCTGTTGATATGTTAGGAAGAAGATTTTCGGAATGTGATAACACTAAATAATATGATGTTTTAAAATGATAAACTTTAAATTAGAGGTGTTATCTCAAGTTTGTAAAAATATGTTGAGAATTACTAGTTTTATTTTATTGGTTCACACTGTTAAAAGAAATAAGGATAACATGCACTCCTCTCTAATTTTATTTTATGTAATAAAATACGTGTTGTTGTTTCTATAATTGAACAAATTATAGAAACAATTCTATGTATTTGAAATAGGGTATACAAAGTAGTACACAAATTTAGTGGTCTTGGCTGTTTGAAACCACACCTTTTTAACTGTTATTGTACATTCTCTTTATACCAGACAGCTAAAAAGAATTATGTGATTGCTGATAGTACAATGTTTAAGAACATTTTCTTCATGTTGAAATTAACTTAACATTTTCTTTAAGACATATTTTACAACAATTACAGAATATAAGTATACGATGAATGAATTACAAATATTTTTATCATATCACGTGAAGCAGTGTTATCAGGACGCTTCACCGGAAGCCACTCACTCTCCTCTGGCCTGCTGCCCACTGCTTCATTATCAACTTTACGAAACTTTCGTGGATTATTGAAGCAGATTTTATTTTAATTGCATATTAGTTTTATTTTACTTGTTTTATGACTGAGCGTAAAACGTTCCTGTATACGTTATACTTGTAAATTCAAATTTTTATCAGTTTTTGTGTTATTTATTTTATTAATTATTTAATACTGAGATCATAGCTTTATTTTTTTATTTTTATCACTATATTGTGTTATTATTCTTATTACGTTGATATCGTTATAGTTAATTTATCATATCTTATACTGTTATTTTAAAAATTCCCATATTTGTTGATATTATGATTGCTTGTTGCTATTTAATGATTGTTTTTATATTATTGCTATTACTACATTTGAGTTGTTCTTGTTCTTTGATTGTTATAGTAAGTGTTCTAGTTCTTTCTAATTATCCAAACCATTCTAGGTATTGCAAAGATAGTATTGCCATATATAATTATAATTAAATCTCAATTTTTGTACTCGAGTATCGCCGTAAAAAAAATAAATCAAAATAAATTAAACTATCACTGTACTATTTTTATTCAAATTTTATTTTCGTTTTAGTTCTCTAGCTGTCTTGTTTTGGTATTATATATTTTTTATTGATGTAAAGTAAATTATAAAACTTTCTGTGGCCAGCAGTGTGTTTCCAGAGTTTACATTATTCCAATTCTGAATCTGCAAGGTTGGTTCATGTGCTAAATGTTGTTTTAAATTAAATTTATTCCAGTTGACGAACCAACAAAAATTAATCTAATAGTGTTTATTGTTGTCATTATAATAATCTCTCAAAGCATGTTTGAATAGTGTGATCTTTCTTAAATAAGACTGCCTTAGATAAGAAAGCAGTGTTGCTGGGCCCAGTCAAAAGTCACAGAAAAGGAGTTACTCACCCAAGATTCAGCTGGCTACAAGATAGTAAAAATGTATTATAAGATGTTTGTTTGAAATGCATTATATCACCAAAGATAATGTTATTTTAAAATTTAGTTGTATTTTTTTTACTGGTCAGTGCTTTTATACTTACACAAAGTTTCGAGAAGTAAAAAAGTCATCTTTCTCAAGTGGCTCATTCTAACTTTAATTTATTTTAACAAATAAAAAGAGAAAAGGTTTGAAATGAAGACATTTTCGCAATTAATATTTACAGGCGTACAACGTCATATTGTTTTCATTATATTATAATTTGTAACACTTATTGAGTAGTATAGTAAATAATAAACAATTATATCATTATTTTTCAATTTATTATATTTGTATAGTATATTGATAATTTCTTAATATTGTGATATATGTATAAAATTGTATTATGTGTAAGTATATGTGTGTGTATATTTTCGGTGTAAGAGTTCGTTATGTACTAATTCTTCTTTTTCATCACTGAATGGAACGGCTTAATATTTTTTTAATGAAGAGTGAATTTATTTTACTTAAATATCAACATTTCGAGTAATATAATTTGGTAGCGTGATTTTATTTTATGACCTTATTTACAAAATATATATATATAAAATTCTATATCAAGTAACCATTAGCAGTAATATTTATTGCAGGAAATTTACTTGCACTAAAAGTCTTCTATACAGGGTGATTCATGACGTTCTCCCCCCACTTCTATAGCATATTCTACTACTAAAAACAATGAAAAAATGTCATATAAACATAGGTCCAAAAACGCTTCGTTAGCGAGTTACAGCCATCGAAAGATTTCGTCATGGTTCATGGGCAAAAAATGAAATAATATTGTACAAAACTTATGGAAAGGTATATTAGGATTGAAATTCCATGATTTCATATGTATTTTCACATGGAAAAGCTAATAAAATAGGTTTGAAAACTGTACCTTAAGTAGTTTTTGAGTAATCCGGGTTAAAATTGGGATATTAGGACAAAAAATTCGGTTTTTCTCAGTTTAGTGTACAGAAATGTTGTTAAATTGGTTACAAAGGCACACAACTTTCGTACATTATTTGTTTAGAATTTAATTCTGAGTAGATTGATATAAGTTGTGTAAAAAATACTACAGAAATACGAACAGAAACTCAAATTTATTAAATTAAATACATTATTATTGCAAAAGAAATTACTATACAAATTAAACAAAATCATTGCTTTGGTCTAACAAATGCAATTATTATTATAATTGTTATTAAGAATAAAACTAAGAGTAAATAATAAATAATAAATCCAAAAAAATAAACAATAAACATTGTCCAGCATCATTTTACAACCAATAACAACGTAATATTGTACGCAAAACCTTTTTCTAATTTGTTTAATTTTTTCCTAAGTTGGTAACGCATGAACAACAGCTGATCAACAATTATTTCCTGATCCGGTTTGTACATAACCTGTTCATTACAGTATAACAGTACTGTAGTAGTGTTTTGCAAGTTACAAAAGCTACTTGTGTGAAGTGCATTGCAATAATAATTGTTTTCTGCGAGTTGTCTATTGGTTGTTTTGTCAGTGAAATAATGCCTTACGTATTTACATCGGAAGAATATGCTGATATGGTTTTTATTTTGGGTTATTGTAATGGTAATGCTAAAGCTGCTAGAGATGAATATGAACTACGTTACCCTAATAGGAGGATTCCAGATTCCAAAACAATACGTGAAACTTTCCTCACTCTTCGGGATACAGGATCACTACCAAGTATTCGTACTAGTTATGAACGTGCTTTCCAACATGATGATAATAACATTATTAACGCTGTTCTCCGAAGTCCAGGTGTAAGTACACGGCGTCTCTCTAGGCGGATAGGAGTTTCACAGTCAACTGTGTGGAGATCACTCAAGCGACATCAATTTCATCCATTTCATAAACAAAAGGTTCAACATCTACAGCCGGGGGATGGCCCACTTCGCTTGGAGTTTTGCTACTTTTTAAATACTAATCAACAACTGTACAAGCGTATTCTCTTTACTGATGAAGCACAGTTCACTAGGGATGGGGTCAACAACTTGCACAATGAGCACTCATGGGCTCAAGAAAATCCTCATGAGGTAATTGAACAGAACTTTCAACACCGATTTAGTGTCAATGTCTGGTGTGGTCTTATACACAATTGGCTGATTGGACCATTCATACTACCTGCACGACTAAATGCTGAGTTTTATTTGCACTTCCTTCAAGATGAGTTGCCACAGCTGCTTGAGGATATTCCTTTGCATCTCAGACGAAATTTGTTCTTCCAGCATGATGGAGCACCTCCCCACTTTTCTCGGGCCGTTATTACTCACTTGAATGATCAATTTCCTGGACGATGGATTGGCCGTGGAGGGCCTTACCCTTGGCCACCAAGATCACCAGATCTATCTCCATTGGATTATTGTATCTGGGGATGGATGAAAGGTCTAGTCTACAAGACAAGAGTTAATTCGCGAGAAGAAATAACTGCCCGTATTATGGATTCTGCTACACAGCTAAAGGAACACCCAAGAAAATTGAGAAATTCAACAAAAGCAGTACACAAACGTGCTTTAAAATGCATCGAAAATGGAGGCCTCACTTTTGAACATGTACTGTAATAAAAAACATGTCTAAAGTTGGGAAAATCAATTTGTTGTTCTTTTAAGGTAATTTATGTATTTAATTTAATAAATTTGAGTTTCTGTTCTTATTTCTGTAGTATTTTTTACACAACTTATATCAATCTACTCAGAATTAAATTCTAAACAAATAATGTACGAAAGTTGTGTGCCTTTGTAACCAATTTAACAACGTTTCTGTACACTAAACTGAGAAAAACTGAATTTTTTGTCCTAATATCCCAATTTTAACCCGGATTACTCAAAAACTACTTAAGGTACAGTTCTCAAACCTATTTTATTAGCTTTTCCATGTGAAAATACATATGAAATCATGGAATTTCAATCCTAATATACCTTTCCATAAGTTATGTACAATATTATTTCATTTTTTGCCCATGAACCATGACGAAATCTTTTGATGGCTGTAACTCGCTAACGAAGCGTTTTTGGACCTATGTTTATATGACATTTTTTCATTGTTTTTAGTAGTAGAATATGCTATAGAAGTGGGGGGAGAACGTCATGAATCACCCTGTATATGAACCATATACATTATGACAATGATAGTAATCTTTGGTCTTCATCACAGATGATGTGTCAGTTTTAACAGATCTCATCTTACTTCTTAAAAAATATAAACCTAATTCGGACCTTTTCCCAACCAATAATTTTTACTTTACTTTAATACCACTATTTTTTATAGCAATTACGGTTAGGTTACTTTAGGTCAGGTTAGGTTAGGTAGCTACTTAAGTTGATCACATACTGGTAAATCCAATGATTGACTTACCACCGAATGCGCTTTCTGTGTTCAAGTTTTTCGAAAGCGATAAGATAAGACCAGTGATATCGGATTCCTAGCGGATAAGGAATACTACAGAGGATGTAAAAATGATTAGGGAACAGTTTTTAGAGCAACAGAATATTTATCAACCTGTAGTGAATTAACACAAACTAAAGAAAATAATTGTAGTGAATTAACGGAAAAGATTTTTTAACTCAAACATTCATAATTCAATCAAAATGAAATACTAAACAATAAAGAAACTTAACAATCAAACATTAATGTGCTGATTATATTTTTAGATAAGCTTTATCATTCTTTTTACGTTGTATTGTTTATCCTATTGAAAATACTTAATTAAAAATACATTTTAAAGGTATTAGATCAATTATTTATTTTGAAAATTAAAGAAAATAACGAATGAGTTTTTAGCAAATAAAAAAATTAATTAAAAAATATGTTATATTCTAGTCATTTGCGTCTGGTATGGATTTAAATGGATGCAATAGTAATTGTATATTTATATATAATAGTATACATTATATGTTACACAATTAAACTCATAAATGAGAATTGTATATTAATTAAATTCACTTACTTTATTATTTTCTGAGCTACGTATCACCTTTTTATAAATATTTCTGTTAGAAAATAGAAAATTGTTTTGAAAATTTATCCCTGAACATACTGTAATCCAACATTCACAATATACATTAGAGTCATGTTAGTAACGCAAACAATCAATCATTACTACATGGAAGTAACATTCAAAAAGAAAATTGGAAAGTAAATTGAGTTTTACATACGTCAAAGGAACGGAAAACACAGCAAATCAAATTGCACCACACTTGAATAGCTGGAATTAAAGTGGAACTCCATCAGAAACGTTCGTTACTGAGACATTACAAGGCTTTTACAATTGTATATTATTGTTATAAATCATCACTTATACAATTATATGTCATTTATACATAAGTTTAATTTGCAGCTTTATTTGTCTATCATAAAGTAACCACAAATTAAAAATGTGTTTTTACCCTACAGTGCTGGGTAACAAGAAATATGAAATTACTTATATTAAATTTCCATTGATTAAAAATACTAAATATAAAACAGAATGTGACATACTAACGTAAGGTTTTTATAATTAATAAATTGACGTGTAGTTACATAATTAAAATTATAAAATTTACAAATCGTTTTTGAAGAAATTCTGCATGTTAATGAATTTTAAGTACATTTATTGATTCCTATATATAAACAATATATTATTATATTTACAATTAATTATTCTGAATATTATTATATTGTATAATTCATGATAATAAAACATAAAATCATAATAAATGTTGTCACTTCATAGGAAGTAAATAAACTTTATGTTTTTATTATTACAGTATTACATTAAACAAATTAATAATATAACATACATCTCTTAATGAATATAGATATATTATTAGCATATAAATAAAAATATATAAAATTAAAAAAACTATGACTATAAAATAATTATATAATTACAAACGCAATAAATAAGCTAACAACTTGGAATTCAATAAAGAAATATAAAATTAAAAGTCAAATTTTTCAAACAAACTATCCACCATTGAGTAAAATTAAATTAAATCATAGTCAGCCTCTAATACAATTTTAAAATCTTGTTTTCAGTTTCTTAGTATCTTAATAGATAAAAATATTGTTTCCTTTTGTGTATTTACCAAATTATTAGAAGAAAACATTTGGGGGTGATAAAATCACCTTAGATAGTATTGGAAAACTTGTATTAAAAGTGACAACTGCGAGAACCAGGTAATGGCAAAGTCCAAGTGAGCCAACAAGCCACTCCAACAAGTCAATACAACTCGTGTAAACTTGTGGATACAAGATATCACTAGGATTTTCTGTTGACTGGTTAGTGTGTCTAGAGAGATGATACCAATTATTTCAGAAAAATAGATTTTACAGTGACCAAATCCCTAATACAAGTTTCTTCCACATTTTAACATGAATTTGCTCTAAATATTATATAAGTGTTAACAAAATACGTTAATGTAGTCTAAATTGTATGTAACTAAACGAATAGACAGTATCGTATGAAGAGAAGTTTTGTGTAAATTATTATCAAACAAGAGAACTTTAAACTTAAAAATCTAAGACTTATTTAAGACTGAGTTGTAAGTAGCCATATGAATAGATGGTGTTAAAATTGTGAATTAATAATTAGGATGATTTAAATTATTAAGTTTAAAACACAATATTTTATAAAAATAGTTATTCTATATTCATACCTACAAAACATATGTACAATTAAAAGGTATGTATGTAATAGCAGGTTTTAAAAATAAGTTTTTACTATCCCAGTTAAACAGGAGTTTTTAATTTTTCGGTAAAAACGAGTTTTCTGTACAAAACAACCTCCCATATGGATAAAAATTTACTTTTTTACAACATTTTTAACCAAAAATAATAGTTTTAGAAGTGTGTAGATCGTAAATAGTTACTGTGAATATCAATGTTTAATTCTGTGGGGAATATAAAAGAAAATTCAATTTGGAAATTAAAATTATACATTTCATTTTTAAAATGTCCTGCGTACGTACATTTTTAAGGCATTTTTAAACGCAGTTTATCTTTTTTGACAGATTCATTTGAATATTTTAAAAGTCACGTTTCATGTTTAATTTTATTAAAATATTTGTATTAAGGAGTTCTTTTTATTTTCCGCATGTTTTGTTCGTGAGTTAAAGTGCATGTTTGTAACAAGCTATGGGTTTTAATTTTATCGATTTTCACATAACTGCATTTTATAAATATTTTATTTTTTATTTTCAGTTTAAGACATCTCCTTTTTCAGCTTGAGTTATATTTCAAATGGTTCAGTCTTGTTCCCATCCCTTACTCTATTTTAATAACATCAGTAGCATATGGAAATAGGCAGAGTAAGGTAAATAGAAAAGAGTAATAAATATCAACCTCTCTTTAAAAAAATCACCTCTGAGTGATGCCATGATAGATACCTTTGTAAGTGAATGACCGGATGGGTGGGTCAATACCACTCTACGTGTATGAATAGGTGGATAGGTAATGGGTGGACGGGTGGGTCAATACTATTGTATGTGTATGGGTGGGTGGATAGTTCAATACCACTGTACTGGAATGTGTAGTCCATGTGCGTGTGTGTGTGTGTGTGTGTGTGTGTGTGTGTGTGTGTGTGTGTGTGTGTGTGTGTGTGTGTGTGTGTGTGTGTGTGTGTGTGTGTGTGTGTGTGTGTGTGTGTGTGTGTGTGTGTGTGTGTGTGTGTGTGTGTGTGTGTGTGTGTGTGTGTGTGTGTGTGTGTGTGTGGGCGCGCGCATGATACTTCATATTTCTATGAAATATCAGCTAGGGGATTGAGGTCGGAGAGGGGGAAGGCCGCAGCCTTGATTGGAATGCGGAAATCTGTGTCACTAGGTTATCACATCGATGATTATCAGTAGTTTAAATGGCTTAAAGGGATTTAAATGTCCGCACCCGTTATTTTGTGAAAATTCAATTGTTGTTTGTTTTTTGCCCACAAAAAGTAAAAAAATCACCTCTGAGTGATGCCAAAAACAAATCCTTCCGCAACCATGATAAATAATGTTATAAAAATAATATTACTTAAAAGCTAGTTAAAATATTTTGCGATTCTTTATGGTATGAGGATGGTCAACGTTGTTAATAAAAACCAACCATCATGCTATTTGTACTTCTTAAAATAATATATGTTAAATGTTTAGTTTTATTGGTTTTACTTATTTGGACTTTTAACTGAAAAAATACAACACACGTACCATACAAGATTAAATAAAAGGTTAAGGATATTTCATTTTACCAGTTGAGGTTAGTGCTAAGGGGCCCTATCCAACAAGAACCTTGCGATCCAATGTCTTGAGGGTCCCATAGAAACCACAACCAGTGACCGGTCAGCATGCTGCATACGGGATTCCTCACCAGTGATCCAAGGAATAGATTCGCTCAAAGGAGCTCGACGCCGTTGTCATGAGATAACGTCATAATCTTCTTGTCAAGGACACTGGTAAATACCGTAATATTATGTCACTACGATGGATAAACTTGTTTTATGTGCAATTACTTCTTCGTAAACTTTATGAAGCTATTTTGTCTTTGGACCCTCTAGCTATTAGTTTAATTGCTCCGTTATGCTGGAGGTTCCGTTATGCTGGAGGTTCCAGTATGCTGGAGATTCCTTTATGCTGGAGGTTCCGTTATGCTGGAGGTTCCGTTATGCTGGAGGTTCCGATATGCTTGAGATTCCTTTATGCTAAAGGTTCCGTTATGCTGGAGGTTCTGTTATGCTGGAGGTTCCGATATGCTGGAGATTCCTTTATGCTAGAGGTTCCGTTATGCTGGAGGTTCTGTTAAGCTGGAGGTTCCGTCATGCTGGAGGTTCTGTTAAGCTGGAGGTTCCGTCATGCTGGAGGTTCCGTCATGCTGGAGGTTTTGTTATTCTGGAGATTCCTTTATGCTAGAGGTTCCGTTATGCTGGAGGTTCTGTTATGCTGGAGGTTCCGATATGCTAGAAGTTCCAATATGGTGGAGATTCCTTTATGCTAGAGGTATCTCTACCATTGTACGTATTTGGATGGGCGGGTGGGCCATCACCACTGTACGTATTTGGCTGGGCGGGTGGGCCATCAGCACTGAACGTATTTGGATGGGTGGGTGGGCCATCACCACTGTACGTATTTGGCTGGGCGGGTGGGCCATCATCACTGTACGTATTTGGCAGGGCGGATGGGCCATCACCAATGTACGTATTTGAGTGTACGTGCGGGTCAGTACCGTCGTACATGCATGCATGGACCGGTAGTCCATAACAACTGGACATGTATGGGCGGATCAGTGGAAAGAAAACTGAACAGTCTTAATACAAGTCCACTAGTATGTGTAGGAGAGTGAATCATCACCACTGTACGTATATGGGTAGGAGTGTGGGTTAACACAAATCCAATTGTATGTGTTGGATAGTAAATTATTACCACTGTACGTATATGGGTAGGAGGGTGGGTAAACATCCATCCACTAGTATATGTATGATGGTACCACCGTAAGGTTCCGATATGCTGGAGGTTCCATTATGCTGGAGGTTCCGTTATGCTGGAGGTTCCGTTATGCTGGAGGTTCCGTTATGCTGGAGGTTCCGTTATGCTGGAGGTTCCGTTATGCTAGAGGTTCTGTTATGCTGGAGGTTCCGTTATGCTGGAGGTTCCGTTATGCTGGAGGTTCCAATATGCTGGAGATTCCTTTATGCTAGAGGTTTCGATATGCTGGAGATTATTTTATGCTAAAGGTTTCGTTATGATGGAGGTTCCCTTATGTTGGAGGTTCTGTTATGCTAGAGGTTCCGTTATGCTGGAGGTTTCGTTATGCTGGAGGTTCCGTTATGCTGGAGGTTCCGTTATGCTGGAGGTTCTGTTATGCTAGAGGTTCCGTTATGTTGGAGGTTCTGTTATGCTAGAGGTTCCGTTATGCTGGAGGTTCCGTTATGCTGGAGGTTCCGATATGCTATAGGATTCGTTATGCTGGAGGTTCCCTTATTTTGGAGGTTCTGTTATGCTAGAGGTTCCGTTATATTGGAGGATCCGTTATGCTGGAGGTTCCGTTATGCTGGAGGTTCTGATATGCTGAAGGTTCCGATATGCTTGAGGTTCCGTTATGCTGTAGGTTCCGTTAAGCTAGAGGTTCCATTATGCTGGAGGTTCCGTTATGCTGGAGGTTCCGTTATGCTGGAGGTTCCGATATGCTGGATGTTCCGTTATGCTGGAGGTTCCGATATGCTGGAGGTTCCGATACGCTGGAGGTTCCGTTATGCTGGAGGTTCCATTATGCTGGAGGTTAAGGAGTGTCCAAGCGTATGGGGCCGAATTGTGGTGATATAAATAATTATTGTTCAAAAGTGACTTCTTACCAATCTTGGACCTTTTTGGTATTACTCTCACTGGTGCAACATCTCCAAAGATGTATAACTGTATTATACTGTATGAATACTACTACAGAATTAAGTTAATACACGACAGTTAAAACAGTTTTTTTTTATTAGGAAGTGATTACCCGTTTAGGAAAGCTTCGAAATCATAAGTTGAATTCCAATCAGCTGATAAAGATTAAATCTGGTTAGATGCAATTACTAAAGTGGGTGAGTGGCTAACCCTTTCTCTGTCATATTTCAAAAGCATAATTTATCCATAATATATTATTTCAGTTTTCAATAAATAAAAAATATTATATTAAATACTAACCAGTAGTAGATAACTAAATAGAAACTAATAATTACAATTGAATTATTTGTATAAGGAAACTTATATATTCCTTAGTTTGGTTTTTAGCTGGAACAGCTGAAAAGATTCTTTGCATTAACATTATTTATTAATTTTTTTAGAGAGTGAGAGTTCGTAATTTTATTTACACCCCAATTTAAACTTATACGCCCTAAAGTTGTATAATCAATTAGTTTTTTGACAAGTTAATATTGGGAAGAAGCAACATATTTGTCCTTTTTCTACGTACAAATCAATAATATGCATAACGATAGTGCATATCAATAATATGCATAACGATAGTACATATCAGAAATATGCATAACGATAGTATATATCAATAATATGTATAACGATAGTACATATCAAAAACTTGCAAAACGAATGTGTAGATATCTTGGTGGGATTACTTTTTACTACAACATATGTATTGTGAACGTACTTGCCTCAAAATTGGAGTCCAATGAAGCACTAAGGAAAAGACAAAATATATCAGCGGTGGGCAACAAAGGAATCCATTGGTCAAGTTCCAAAGTGGTCAACTTTGTCCTTGGTTCTTTTCAGCCAACACAGTACAGTCTCAAAGCCTCTAAAGAAAGTGGTATATGAGATTAGCTTTTAATGGATTTTGTGGTCTCTTTGAAAAAACATTTCATGACAGTTTCAAAGAAGAATTGACTTGTTTAAACATTTTATAGGAGTTAATTTTACCATTTTCACATCCTCCGACTACAAACTTCTCATCCATTATTGTAAGTCATATTTAATATAAATATATATTCGTAATTAAAGAATACAAACAAACAAAAATAAATAAATAAATAACAAATGAATAAAAACACACAAACACAAATATTGAAATAGTATCAGGTGTTAGAATGAAAAATATTGAACTGTTTTATTGCTCGATAAGGAGTATTTCATACATCTTTAACTCTGTGTACAAGAAACGAATACTAACTTATATACATGTTTCATATATTCAAATTTAAAGTGCAAAATAAGAAATCTGGAACCAATAAACTCGATTTAGATTCAGTCATAGTAAAAATTTTAATAAAACTTTATATTGGGTTTATCTTTAGATAAATATTCAGTAGGACCTAATAAATGATAAACTTAATACATCAATGATATAATGGTATACGTAATCATTGATATACTTACGCCAGTATATCGATATTTAGTAATTAAAATAAATTATATATGCTATACCGCAAAAGATATATGTAAATGGATTTTAAAATAATTTTTATACTTCTTAAAAACAACAAGCCAAAGGTGGACGTTATGAAATTATTAATAAGAAAGAAAAAAAACTTTCCAATGAATATAAAAATATATTCATAATTTTTTAAATATTAAATATCCTAACTATAATAACAATAACACTTTAAATTTCGATATTTCAACAAAATATCTTAATTTTCCTTATGTACAACGATATTTTCGTATTTTAATGACTTTTACCCAAATATTATGAGCAATAATCAAATAATGAGAGTAATGATTTATTCCGTAACAATACAAAAGTAAAAACAACAAAACTACAACTCGGAATTACATTGCCACTATTACCAGTATTGTGACAACGCAACTAAATATATAAAATATAAAAAACAGAGTCCAGACCATCACTTTAACTGCCGTCTTCTGTGTCGCCTTAACTAAATATAATGCCACAATTTAACTTTACAATTAATAAAAAATACTATTCATAAAAAAGAACAAAAAATCTTTCTTTTTAATACTAAATATTATGGAAAAATGTATGATGTGAGGTAAGTTATATTCTAAACAAACAAACAAAAATATTTTTTTAAAGAATTAAGTTATTTATAGAATTAAAACAACAAGTTATGTAGCAATTGTTGAATGTTTCATTAAAATTAAATTAGAAAATTGTATTTAGAAAATGTTAAATATTGTAAGAACTGAGAGGTTTAGGAGTTTGGTTTGTTTTCCAAAATTTTTCGATATAAATTCTCCAAGTTTTGAGAAAAATTCAGGATCTTCCCCTTTCAAATAAAAAAGTAGTTTTTCCCTTATAAATTAGCTAAATAACCAGTATTTTCACGTCTGTTAATTTCCTGTCAATTTCATGCGACATGTTTTCTGAAGGCAACATGTTTGGTGAGCCTTACCTGTTCAGATGTCCTGGTTTAGAGGGTTCTTATTGGTTGATTTAGCTTCTAGAGTTAAGAGGGGGTAAGTCCGTGGGTCGAAGCTTGCGTGCTTTCGAGCAGTTCGACGAAATATTTCAGTGTGTGACCACGTTCGATCTACACGGCGACTTAACCGTTCGGTGTTCTTTTACCGTTTACGGCAATTTCTTAGTTCGCGTGTGAGTGAGAGGGTGTATGCCGGTCGTGCTTTGATGTGGTTACTGTTGGATTTAAACCTCCAGGATAGCTACATCTCCCGGAGGCAATTTTAAGGCAATTTAAAACAAGTTTTAAAGAATTAACAATTTTAAATAATTTTAAAGCAATTTTCAATTTTAAACAAATTTAAAGAATTTACAGTTTATTACAATTTTGAATTTATTGATTTAATAGTTTAAAGAAATTTATTGAAAAAGTTAAATTAATAAAAAAGGTTCTGGTCTGAAGATATTTAATTTATTATTTTGGAAGAGTTGTTTTAATTTATTTATGTTCCATTGAGTCAATAAAAGAAGAGATTTTTTATTTTCGTTTTTATTATTATTTTAAGAAGAAACCAGTTTAATTTGTTGAAGTTATTTATAAGAAAAAAAATAAAGAAAAATTGTTATCTTTGAAGAAGTTTCACTTTAATCTCTCATTTAAGTTGTTCAACATATCAAAAATAAATAGTAGATATAATAAGGCTACAGTTACTTAGATAAAATACTGTTTAAGAAATTAGTATCCTCTAACGAGAATAACCATATTTTTAAAGATTTATAAAAACTATTAAATGAGTTACATAATTTGATTTCAAGAGGCAATTTGTTAAAGTACTTTGGACCAAAATAACTAAAAGACTGTCTAAATGAAAATCTATTGACTTTAGGTAATCGAAAGGTATTATGAAAGTTACGTCTAGCACTATAAACTAAGTCATATTAGTCCAAATTTGTTGAGAGCTATTTTCAGAATAAAATATGGCAAAATCGTCCGGAAAAACACTAGGTTTTCTGTAAAATTCCTTCTCTAACAAATAGTTTATAAAAATTATGAAAAGGGTAGTAGACAAAACGGAACCCTGAAGGACCCCTGCTGGAACAGACAGGGGAGAACTCAGAGTACTACAAATGTTTAGCCTTTGCTTACGGTTAGTGAGAAAGCTTCGAAATGAATCTTGTGTTATTCACCTTATACCAATTGATTGCAATTTATCTAAAAGTATTTCATGATTAACTAAGTAAAAAGATTTTTACAATCAATGAAAAGACCAGAAGTTTTATTTTTGTTATTAAAACTTTTATAAATCAAGTCTGAGACATTCAACAAAGTGTCTTCCGTCGATTTCCCTTTCCTAAAACCATACTGGTTATCACTAAAAATTTTAATCCATCTAAAAATTTTAGTAAGCGTAATATCATACATTTTTCAACAATTTTTGAGAATATCGATAGCAGGCTTATTGGTCTAAGATTATCAAATTTAACCGATGATCCTTTTTAAACTATTGGCACAACTATATTTAACTTAAATTTTTCAGGGAAAACTCCATTTGTAAAACTTTAATTAATTATAGAAGTCAAGCCGGAAGAAATCTCATGAGCTATATGTTTTATTAAGACAACATTAAAACCATCAAAACCAGAAGATTTTTTATTTTTTAAGCCTTTAATAATGGAAATAACTTCCTCTTCAGATTTTGGACCAATAAAAAACGAAACTAACCTTTGCGGTAACGCTAAGGTCGATACTGTGCCTTTATCGCAAGAACCTGATTATGAGGCGATTAGGTAATTATTTATATTTTATGCTACATTTAATGGTTCCGTAATAACTTCTCCATTATACAATTAGAGCTTATCAAAACAGCTTTTCACATTTCCACCACTTATTCTATTTATTACTCTCCACTGAAGAGAACTATCTCCTTGGCAATTTTCAATAAACTTAGCAAATTATTTACTTTTTGCTGAATCAATTTCATTTGATATATTTTCAGAAAATTATTTATGGTAATCTATAAATTTGTTGTCATAGGGTCTTTGTTTAGCAATTTTATAAAGCTTTTTTCGTCTTTTATTTAACAGTTTTGTAGTAATCCAAGGACTTTGAGAAATCAATTTACTTAACCTATTATTAGTACTTACATTTAACTTACTACTATTTACAGTATCAGATAATAGTTCCTGAAATCTATCAAAACAAATGTTGACATAACTTGATTCAAAACAACTGCTCCAATCAAGAGCTTATAATTTTGTTTTTAATGAAACATAATTATTTTTTGAAAAATGTGGTTCTTGAATAATACCA
Source organism: Stictocephala bisonia (assembly GCA_035578905.1). Classification (NCBI taxonomy): domain Eukaryota; kingdom Metazoa; phylum Arthropoda; class Insecta; order Hemiptera; family Membracidae; genus Stictocephala; species Stictocephala bisonia. Next base: position 45,403 of record JAQJVL010000077.1, on the reverse strand, counting down.
TTTAATTGTTTTAATTCTTGAAACGTTAAATTCCATTCTTAAACCTAAAATGCAGTGATCCGTTAAGGTAATATCGAAAATCTCGCTCTTAAATTGGTTTAAGAATTTGTGTCTGATAAAGATATGGTCTATGCACGTTTGTGATTCTTCTGTAATACGTGTTGGCTCATTTATAAATTGAGCAAAACCATAGACGTGCAAAAGACTGAAATAATTTTGAGTGCTCTGCTTATCAGAGAGTATGTTAATATTTAAGTCACCGATGATGACTTTATTATTAGATAATTGAGGTAGTTTCACAGAGAATTCATTAATGAAATCGTGTTCCTGAAATCCATATAATCTATATAGACAAAGGAGGTTAAATAAAGAATTTTGAAAAATCAGTTTAATTAATAACGAATCAGCTGTTTGGAATTCTAAAATTAATTGAACTGTACTTATCTCTTCTGCAACATAACACATTACACCACCTACTCTGTGATGTTCATTACAATGGTGAAACACTTTAAAACCCGGAATATTATATAGATTTACCTCCTCACTTTTTATCCATATTTCACTGAAAACAATAAAGCTAATTTTGCTCTCTATTTGATTGAATTCTAAAGGGAAGGAATTAAAATTTGTTCTCAAGCTCCTGATGTTGGCATAAATTAAATTTAAGCTTTTCTTATTTTTTACAATGCCGAAAAAACTTCCAAATTACTTACATTATCTGCTACATTGAGACCTGACATATTAAGTGAATAATAATAATACTAAATATAGCCCTATATATGTTTAGGATTTTTTGACACAAAATAAAATATAAAGATAAACAAACATGTATATAGTCGATGTGTATGAAAATTGAACTATATAACAGTTTATGGTATTGTAATTAAGAGTCATTTAATGCAAAACTATAGTTTGAAGGAATTAATTAATAAAAATAATAAAATGTTTGTCATACTATTTCAATAAAAAATAATTTTAAGAAGAGTTATTATAGCTACTAAATTTTACTACTGTACTTAAGGGTTTTGGAAAGAATATACAAGAATTACAGATAAAAATAATTATGATTAACAAAACATCGAAAAATAATACATACAAAAGTGTTAATTGAGATAGTGAAACGTTACTTATTACCTTGTTAAACAGCATTTCCGATTTATTTACTTTAAATCAAATAATTAATTAAATAAAAAGAAACAATAATAAAATTAAACTTAAACTACTCTTATTTTTAACATTCGACACATTGAGATCTGACAACATTTTCTTATTAAAACAAAATACTTATTTTTTCTTTTTAGTAAATAATGAATAATAAAAAGGTCTGACATTCTAAACATGTTTAGCTAAGAATTTAGATACCAAAAAAGACTATTGGGAATGATAAGACCGATCTTATGATTAAATATTATTAGACATGAAATTAATGGAAGTTTTTATGTCTAAATAAAGATAAAATATGAAAATTCTATTACACTTATGAATAGACAAAAAATAATTTGTGTTAAATTTTTTGTACATTCACTTTGCTCTGTGGGGTTTACCTGTAAGCCCTGTGATGTGTCTTAACCATGTAATGAGATATTTAAGAATATGGTATAATGAAAATATAAAAAATATGGTTACTTAAGAAATTACACTTATCAAGTTTTTACAATGTAAATAATACTAACTACAAACACCGGCTGCCTGATCACTAAAATTTATATTTTACTAAAACAGGTAATCATAAAAAAATTAATTAGTTCAATCCATCACTGAATTGACTGAGGAGATGGCAAAATGATTCCAACAGAAAATAAATACAATACACTACTTATTATAAAAACTTTTATTGTTTTACCACGACTGTCTTAAACTTACGATAGTAAAAAATACAACACAAGACAACTACATATTTGAGTAGAATTTAGTAGGTACCAAATTTTAAATTTAAAGCCAAATCAACACCAAGATTGCACGTTACTACAACAAGCGGGCTTACTTGACAGCGTCCGGTAGGCAGACAGGCGCCAGTCAGCTTGTGTTAGTAACATCATAGGAATTTAAAACTTAAGAAATACGTTAAATATTGGAAAGTAGTTTAACTGTCATGCATATGGGCTTTTACGTGTTTGGGCTAAATTTTGGCTAAAAGTAAAGAGCGTACGAAAAAACACAGGAAATAAGAAACACTACTATATTTCAAACTGGCAATACTTAACGCTGTAACTGACCACAGTAAAACGTCTTGTTCGATCGTCCGTTTAAACACCTATGGTGACTTGGTATCTTTCCATCAATAGAGCATGACATTTTATACACGCCAAAACGTGCCCAAGGGGTAAACTTACGCCATTTTACTGAGACAAAGCTGATAGACAGAAACTCCATATTACTAAATCATCATTCGATAACTTTATATGGACACTTTTCTGAAATCTGAATGCAGAATTGTTATGTAATCTTTTATGCCAGTAAACAAAAACAACAGCGTTGGCTTAGTTGCTAACGTACGTTAGCCTTGGTGTTGCGTTAATCTGTTTAATATTACTGGCCAAAGGTTTCTAATAAGGTGAAACTAATTTCTCCTGGCAACTCTCATAACAAGATGCATTTAATTAAAATATTTGTCCAGATACTTCAAAACTTCAGTCACAATTTCATCCACAATACGTTGGGTAATTTATAGATATTCAATCTGAGATAATCCTTCGAAAACCGTTTAAGGCTCTATAATGCCTACCTTGGTCCCTAAATAGTTTTGCTCTTTTGTATACACCTAACCTAACCTAACCTACCTAGAATGCCATAATTGCTTAATTTACATAAATAAAAGCCTATAGAGAATTTTATAATACTCGCTTTCAGTGTTCGTGCTTCGGTAAAAGCAAGGTATTTGATAAATAAATGGCTGCAAGTACCAAAAAATTTCCTTCACACTCAGCATATCCTTTACGTTAAGTTACCAAGGCTCATTTTTCAGCTAAATCATTTAAAAATCCCAATAACATATCAAGGTATAGTTGACTGAGTAATTGTAAAAAAAAGAAAACATCACAAGTCAAATGCCTCACATATAATATATTCTAATAGGACTTCACCTCATCCAGAGATAATAAAATAATTTGAATCTCACACCTGCTGAGGGGCGTCATGTTACTCTAGGGGGTCAATCCAGGGGGTATACAGACCCTCTATAAGAGGGCCACTCAGTAATATAACAGTAAAGAAAATGAAGTTCAGCCTTAGCCGAGAAGAAGTTTAGAAAGTACCCTATAATAAGTAAATCAAAGAAAAGAGTGTACTTACCTGAATGAAAAGATCCCAAACTTCAGGGAACAGAAGTAGGAATAATGAGCCAGGAAGCCTAGAAGGCCGAAAGGTTGTTCAGAAAGTACCCTGTAATAAATACATTTTAAAAAAGAGTGCACTTGCCTCGACGAAATTCCTAAATTTCTTGGTACAGAAGTAGGACTAATAGGCCACGAGGTTACAACCATATGCAATTTTCAGAGATATCAATATTTAAAGATATATTTGAGTACTTAACCTATTTTTTGTATTCTTAGGTGTAAGGGTGTTTCTTAAATCACATCCGCCTTGTAAACGTACTGTTTTTTTTTTCAAGACATTGTGTAATCTAAAAAACTCTATATAAGATCCCATGACAATACTCTGATTCAAAAGTAGTAGAGGCTTAATTTTATTTAAGGAACGCAGATCTGCTTAACTGTAAGTTCAAGTTAAACAACTTGGTTAGGAATTCAAGCAAAAACCAAGAATGCGAATCCAATTATCTAAAAGTTGTATAGAAGCAACTTGAGCATGAATGTTTTGAAACTTTACAAAGCTCTACATAGCATCTCTTTCTTGTAGCTTGACTTTTGTTGTGTTGTTCAGTAAATTTATTATTCTTAAGAGATTTTAAGCAATAATAGATTAGTAATGATTAGCAATTAAGTTGATATAGTAATGATTATAATATAAATTTTAGTTTTTTTTTTCTTTTTGAAACACAATCTCAAATATAATAGTGCAAAATAGGATATTTTTCGTTAATTCACCACTACTACTTATTTTGTTTCTATTAATTCACTACTTCTTCTAATAATTCACACAAATATTCTATTGCTCTAAAAACTGTTCCTCAATAATTATTTTTACGTCCACTGTGGTATTCCTTATCCGCTAGAAATCCGACATCGCTGGCCTTATCTTATTGCTTTCCAAGAACTTACACACGAAGAGCGCATTCGGCGGTAAGTTAATCATTGGATTTACCAGTTTATGATAAACTTTAGTAGCCACCTAACCTAACCCAAACGTAATTGCGATAAAACAGTACTGGTTGTGAAGTAACGAAAAAGGTTCACACAATGTTCAAATATCATGTTGATAGATTTCAACAAACCGCGTTTACGTTCCTCAGATCGGAGGGATTCATAAAAGAATGAAATCGGTGTTTAATTACGCAACTTTTTCTCCAAACCTTGTCACGAACAGGGCATTCGTGACGGTTAGCTGCAAACGTAAAAATTAGCTGCGACTGTTTAATTACTATCGGTGGACTACACTTAGTATTTATTTCTGTTTTTGAATTTGTTGAAAATACATTATAAAAAACTATCTCCAAATCAAAATGAGATTGATCATACATACGTCAGTGTGTAAAAATTGTTACTCTTTTATTTTAAAAATAAATAGTTTTATTTATTTATTTATGGTTTAAACCATTTACAGAAGAGACAATAAAGTGACAGGCATACATTATGTAACAATTGTGCTATGTGAGCTGTGTGACTGATGTGCGATCGTAATCTCGCTTCTGCCTTCACAACTGCTTTTTAAATTTTTTTTTCGTTTATTTTACAAAATTTATTGGAGTGCAGGTAAGGGAGTTACAAACATATTTAGTTGTGAATGAAGTGTTCTTTTTAAATAGTGAAAAATGCTTTTTAATGATAAGATTACTGATTTGTTAATCTACAAAACGATGAAATAATAAATAGCTGTGCTAGTGATGCTTAAAATAAATATGAATAAATATTATGGTACTAAATAACAGATAGGAATTTACTGTGATAAAACTAGTAATAATATGAGTAGGTTAACTGTGGAACACAAAAGATAACTATACTGTAAAACACCAAATAGAAATTTAAAATCTTAACAATCGTAAAAATATTCAACAACAAAGATTTACGGACTAAATAACAAAGATAAATATTGAACAAAATAACAAAGTAGAGACCATAACTACACACTAATTGGAAAGACAATAAAATAAATATAAAAATATGACTTTACGTTACAGCGGACTAACAAAAACCAAGGAAATAACAAAATCATGCAGTGTCTGGTCAATGCCATGCCAAGAGTTGCTGCCTGAAGGCTCTAGGGATGAGCCAAAGAAGTCTACATGTTCCGATACCGCATTGCCAGTCCGAGGAACAGGTCCATGGTAACTATAGAGGGTGAAAAGAAGTTGTTTACCGAACGGCTCCTGAGATCTTGTCCGTCTTGAAGTTCGTAGCCGAGAAGAACCGGACAGTCGACCGTGCCGCTCAGTAGCTTGAAAAGGAACACAAGGTCTAGAGTAGTAGGGATACGTTCCTTTTGCAACGTCCCAATGGTGAGATTTCGTCCCGATGGTGAGTCGGCTAGGTCAGTTTTCTTTAATGAGGTGCTAATTGACCTTAACGAGTTTTTAATGAGGTTCTAATTGACCTAACGAGTTTTTAATGAGGTTCTAATGACCTTGTAGTAGTGAAGGTACTGTTGAGTCACCATCTACGGCCGTTTTTCTGTTTTTCTGTTTTTCTGGTTTTTTTTTCTGTTTTTATGTTTTTCTGTTTTCTGTTTTTCTGTTTTTCTGTTTTTCTGTGTGTACACTCAATATGAATGTAATCGGACAATAAGTAACGATGCAATAGCATTTTTTCAATTTCAACACTTAAGGGTAGTATTCTCTTTTGTAGGGGTAGTTTAATCCATTTTCAGTATACTATTGGGTAGACAACTGTAATGTGTACGTGCGTACCAAATTTGAGCGAAATCGGACGGTAAATAACAAAACTAGCTTCGGAGTGGTGGGGGTAAAGATAAGTCCAGAGGCGACATATATATAAAACAAACAGTTAGTTTATATTGTATTGCATGCGTATATGTACACGTGTACCAAATTTGAGCGAAATCGGACAGTTAATAATGAATAAACAGGGTGTTATTGATTTTCCAATTTTGGTTCGCGGCTCGATTTAATACTATGAATTAAACTACACTCGCTGAGGCAAATCGATTCAGTCGGAGCTTCCCAGCTAGCTACGTCTCGCATTCTCCACACTCAGTCTACAGCAACTGCTCCTGTCTGCGCAGAACTTCTCTGTTGGTGAGTATTTAGAAATTATACGGTCGGTGTTAGAGACAGGTCTTGAGTCCTTGTGATTCGGCTAGTTTTAAACACCGATCAGTCCTTTAGCCAACTTGCAATAGTTGGCTCAAGGACTCGCGGGGGATTCCGTGAGAGTGGTGGGACGCACTCTCGGCCAACTTCGACTTGGCAGCGGATACCCGGGTGGGGCCAGCGTGTGACGCACTGGCTTTTCCTTATAAGGCAACTGCCGTTAGGAGTTGTCACTAGGTTCCCTTAGCTTGCTTCTACCATACCCAGTGCCGTGTTAGAACACCGATGTGCCTAACACTGAGCCACTTTTTGGTCTTGTAAAATTTTCCTCATGATATAATTTCTAAAATAGTCATACGTCTGAAACATAACCTCACTTTTCCTAACCTCAAATTTCCCGCCAAATTTCCTAACCTCAAATTCCCAAATTTCCCTCAAATTCCCAAATTTCCCTCCAAATTCCCACATCATACTATATGAAATACACTGTTAACCTTGTTATACTATATAAAATACAGTCTTAACCTAACTTTTTCCGTGTTATACTATATAAAATGCACTGTTAACCTTGTTATACTATATAAGATACACTATATAAAATACAGTCTTAACCTAACTTTTTCCATATTATACTATATAAAATGCACTTTTTTGTCCAATATGGCGTCTTTTTCCATATTATACTATATAAAATGCACTTTTTTGTCCAATATGGCATCTTTTTCCATGTTATACTATATAAAATGCACTTTTTTGTCCAATATGGCATCTTTTTCCATGTTATACTATATAAAATGCACTTTTTTGTCCAATATGGCGTCTTTTTCCATATTATACTATATAAAATGCACTTTTTTGTCCAATATGGCATCTTTTTCCATGTTATACTATATAAAATGCACTTTTTTTTGTCCAATATGGCGTCTTTTTCCATGATAAACTATATAAACTTCACTTTTTTGTCCAATATGATGCCTTTTTCCATGTTAGACTATATAAAATGAACTTTTTTGTCCAATATGGCGTCTTTTTCCATGTTATACTATATAAAATTCACTTTTTTTTGTCCAATATGGCGTCTTTTTCCATGATAAACTATATAAACTTCACTTTTTTGTCCAATATGATGCCTTTTTCCATGTTAGACTATATAAAATGAACTTTTTTGTCCAATATGACGTCTTTCCCTCCCAAAATTCCTCATCCAACATGGCGGTCTTTCCCTTCGGGTACTTCCGGCGACCGTCGGCTACCTTCGTACGCTCTTAGCCTATGATGCACACGTCGTCTGCTGGTCGGGCGCGCATGGACTTGCTACTCTGTGGATTATTTCATATATACACTATAACAAATTAATATTTCATACACTATAATAAAATTAATATTTCATATACTCTATGTGCTCGACCCGATCGTAGCGCACCTGGTGGCAAAACTTAGCGCATCCTTTCGGAACATGGCGCCTTCGGAAGGGAAGTCCCCGGTGGTAATTCCCCTTCTCAAATTCGGTCTTTATACTATATAAAATGCTAAAGATGGCGGCCATTTACATATGTACTATATAAAATGCTTTCGTGTACTTCCGGCGACCGTCGGCTACCTTCGTACACGTCGTCTGCTGGTCTGGCGCACACCCAAATGCCACGCTCTGATTGGTTACCTCCCTACTTTACAAGTACTTTTCTCACACGTACTGTTAGACTACTTATTTAATTTAATTTTTCTCAAATTTTAACAAATACACAGTTAACACACGCTCTTAGCTTTGGGCTTCCTACACTGTTACCTATACTTATCTATCGAATCACAGTTCATCCTCAAGCCCCTACTTAACACTCTAGGCAACCCGCAATACACGTTTTAATTAAAAATCAAGGGGCAGCTATTATTTATATTAATTATTTACTTCTTTTTTTATTTTTATTTAATACACTGTTACATACGAGGCCAACTGGTGTACGGTGACCGGGCTTTATCGCTGTTATCACATCACTTGACCTCAAAGGTCAACCCGTGGCTGTTATCACATCCGCTTCCATTACCACAAGCATTGTTTTACATCCCGTGTGAACGATGTACGAGTCTTTGTTACTAACTAGATGAACGAGTGTAGTCTTTGTTACTAACTAAGGCTGCTGGACCCTTTGATATATGATCTATTAACAACACAGTAGTCAGGGAAACTATGACATGGAACCCAAACCCCTTAAAATTTAGTTAAAATGTCCATAAATAGGGTTATTTGTGTACAAAATATGTTATAATTCCCTAAAAACGATAAAATGCAGTGTCATAACAACGATATTTGTCCTAAACATTAAAAATTCCTTTAAAATACTCTTATAGAAACCTTTAAAAACTTAGTTTGAGCTCAAAACAACGTACAAAACTGATGTAACACTTGTAAATTAATTGTTTAACCTACATAGCTATTTAGTTGACTCCAAACAGTTGGCAAAGTGTAAGTAGCCAATAGGAATAAATTCTCTATAATGTTCACATTTTAAGCTTGATTTTAACAAAACCTGATGCTATTGATTCTTTGCACATTAAACAAATAGTTAGTTGAAACGTCTCTGTTGTAGAAACCGTGGTATTAACAGTAAGAAAGTTTGGTTTCTTTTGACTATAATATACTCGATCAGAAAATGTATATACACCACTCCCAAAGACCCAAACACATGGAGAACCTAGAACACACAACACCCTTGATAGATCACCTTCCTATTCATCACATAAGGCCCTTGATCATCCATCACCTATCCATAAGACATCTGACTGACCACCTACCCACCCAATATACTGGACTAACCACACTCTACATACAAGACTTTTGATTGACCATCTACCTACCCTACACACACAGTACTCTCGATAGGCCAACCACCTCCCCAACACATAAGACATCCGACTGACCACCTACCCACCTAATATACTAGACTAACCACACCTTAAATACAAGACCTTTGATTGACAACCTAAATACCCAACACACACAGTACCCTCGATAGGCCACCCACCTTCCCAACACATAAAACATCTGACTGGCCATCTACCCACCTAATATACTAGACTAACCACACCTTACATACAAGACCTTTGATTGACCACCTACCTACCCAACACACACAGTACCCTCGATAGGCCACACACCTTCCCAACACATAACACATCCGACTGACCATCTACCCACCTAATATACTAGACTAACCACACCTTACATACAAGACCTTTGATTGACCACTCACCCCTCTCGACACATAATACATTTGACCACCTACCCACCTAATATACTAGACTAACCACACGCTACATACAAGACTTTTGATTGACCATCTACCTACTCAATACACACAGTACCCTCGATAGGCCACCCAACTTCCCAACACATAAGACATCTGACTGACCACCTACCTACTTAATATACTAGACTAACCACACTCTACATACAAGACTTTTGATTGACCACTCACCTACTTAACACACAGACGTTTGATTAAACACCCACATACTCAACACAGAGTCATGTTGATAGACCAACCCACCTTCCCCAAACATAAAACCTTTGATAGACCAACCACACACTCTACAGACATAACTTAAAATACCATCACACTACCAAAAAGGCAGTCTCTTTATAGACCCCCATCTACTCAATACGTGAGACACTTGGTTAACCACTCGCCTACCCAACACATAGTCCTCTTGATAGACCACTCACCCCTCCCGAAACATAATACATTTGACAGACCACTTACTTAACATACAAGACTGACCATACACTCTACATAGAAGACGTTTGATTATCCACTCACCTACTCAATACACACAAAACACTTGTTTGATCACAACAATTTAACAAACACAACTATAGATTGACACTCCACATTCCCAAAGCATCATACTACAATGAAAATAGTCCTATTGACATACCCCTACCTACCAAACATACGTACCACACACCATAAAATCATGACAACAGTCCACCCACCTACTCAACACACAACACCTCTGATAGATAATCCACCTAAACATTACATAAAACCTTACATTGACACCCAACATTCATGGATGACCTACCTACCAAACATACGAATTGACCACATTACCAAAGCATATGAAGGACCACCTACCAAACATACGTACCACACACCATAAAATCATGACTTAACAGTCCACACGCCTACTCAAAACACAACACCTCTGATAGATAATCCACCTAACCACTACATAAAACCTATGATTGACACTCAACATTCATGGATGACCACCTACCATACATACGTACACCATAAAACCATGACTTAACAGTCCACACGCCTACTCAAAACACAACACCTCTGATAGATAATCCACCTAACCACTACATAAAACCTATGATTGACACTCAACATTCATGGATGACCACCTACCATACATACGTACACCATAAAACCATGACTTAACAGTCCACACACCTACTCAAAACACAACACCTCTGATAGATAATCCACCTAACCACTACATAAAACCTATGATTGACACTCAACATTCATGGATGACCACCTACCATACATACGTACACCATAAAACCATGACTTAACAGTCCACACGCCTACTCAAAACACAACACCTCTGATAGATAATCCACCTAACCACTACATAAAACCTATGATTGACACTCAACATTCATGGATGACCACCTACCATACATACGTACACCATAAAACCATGACTTAACAGTCCACACGCCTACTCAAAACACAACACCTCTGATAGATAATCCACCTAACCACTACATAAAACCTATGATTGACACTCAACATTCATGGATGACCACCTACCATACATACGTACACCATAAAACCATGACTTAACAGTCCACACGCCTACTCAAAACACAACACCTCTGATAGATAATCCACCTAACCACTACATAAAACCTATGATTGACACTCAACATTCATGGATGACCACCCTACCATACATACGTACACCATAAAACCATGACTTAACAGTCCACACGCCTACTCAAAACACAACACCTCTGATAGATAATCCACCTAACCACTACATAAAACCTATGATTGACACTCAACATTCATGGATGACCACCTACCATACATACGTACACCATAAAACCATGACTTAACAGTCCACACGCCTACTCAAAACACAACACCTCTGATAGATAATCCACCTAACCACTACATAAAACCTATGATTGACACTCAACATTCATGGATGACCACCTACCATACATACGTACACCATAAAACCATGACTTAACAGTCCACACGCCTACTCAAAACACAACACCTCTGATAGATAATCCACCTAACCACTACATAAAACCTATGATTGACACTCAACATTCATGGATGACCACCTACCATACATACGTACACCATAAAACCATGACTTAACAGTCCACACGCCTACTCAAAACACAACACCTCTGATAGATAATCCACCTAACCACTACATAAAACCTATGATTGACACTCAACATTCATGGATGACCACCTACCATACATACGTACACCATAAAATCATGACTTAACAGTCCACCCGCCTACCTCTGCACACACAATTCCTTAGGACACACCCTCCTCCCACCACTCATCCTACAGACAAATCTCCTTGAGAACTACCCATCCACCATAAAAACACTATTGCTTCATATAATTATGTTTCAAAATAACATTATTACACTGTAAGATAGGTTTAATATAGCTAAAGACCTAAAGTGTTTCCTAAAATTCTGTTTTCTCTAGAAATATGAGAGTCGTTGGTCGAAAACATCCAAACTAAACATAGAAAATAAGAATCAGCTAGTAGTTTCATAGAAATTCTGCTATACAACTAAAAAAATATGAGAAAAAATTAGGTTGAAAAAATGAACATAGAAAAAGTTAGGTTAAAAAAAAATGAACAAAGAAAAAATTAGGTTAAAAAAATGAACACAGAAAAAGTTAGGTTAAAAAAATGAACACAGAAAAAGTTAGGTTAAAAAAATGAACACAGAAAAAATTAGGTTGAAAAAATGAACATAGAAAAAGTTAGGTTAAAAAAATGAACAAAGAAAAAGTTAGGTTAAAAAAATGAACACAGAAAAAGTTAGGTTAAAAAAATGAACACAGAAAAAGTTAGGTTTAAAAAAATGAACATAGAAAAAGTTAGGTTAGCAAACATCAGAAAAGTAAGTCTAGCAAACAACCGAAAGGTTGATTGCTATCCTTACTTTTCCGAAAAGTTGTTAAAATTAACAAAAGTCATAAAATGTCCCATTTTATGAGTTTTGTTAATTTTAACTGAACTTTTCTGATGTTTGCTAACCTAACTTTTTCTATGTTCATTTTTTTAAACCTAACTTTTTCTGTGTTCATTTTTTTAACCTAACTTTTTCTGTGTTCATTTTTTTAACCTAACTTTTTCTTTGTTCTTTTTTTCAACCTAATTTTTTCTGTGTTCATTTTTTTAAACCTAACTTTTTCTGTGTTCATTTTTTTAACCTAACTTTTTCTGTGTTCATTTTTTTAACCTAATTTTTTCTTTGTTCATTTTTTTTTTAACCTAACTTTTTCTATGTTCATTTTTTCAACCTAATTTTTTCTCATATTTTTTTTAGTTGTATAGCAGAATTTCTATGAAACTACTAGCTGATTCTTATTTTCTATGTTTAGTTTGGATGTTTTCGACCAACGACTCTCATATTTCTAGAGAAAACAGAATTTTAGGAAACACTTTAGGTCCTTAGCTATATTAAACCTATCTTACAGTGTAATAATGTTATTTTGAAACATGATTATATGAAGCAATAGTGTTTTTATGGTGGATGGGTAGTTCTCAAGGAGATTTGTCTGTAGGATGAGTGGTGGGAGGAGGGTGTGTCCTAAGGAATTGTGTGTGCAGAGGTAGGCGGGTGGACTGTTAAGTCATGATTTTATGGTGTACGTATGTATGGTAGGTGGTCATCCATGAATGTTGAGTGTCAATCATAGGTTTTATGTAGTGGTTAGGTGGATTATCTATCAGAGGTGTTGTGTTTTGAGTAGGCGTGTGGACTGTTAAGTCATGGTTTTATGGTGTACGTATGTATGGTAGGTGGTCATCCATGAATGTTGAGTGTCAATCATAGGTTTTATGTAGTGGTTAGGTGGATTATCTATCAGAGGTGTTGTGTTTTGAGTAGGCGTGTGGACTGTTAAGTCATGGTTTTATGGTGTACGTATGTATGGTAGGTGGTCATCCATGAATGTTGAGTGTCAATCATAGGTTTTATGTAGTGGTTAGGTGGATTATCTATCAGAGGTGTTGTGTTTTGAGTAGGCGTGTGGACTGTTAAGTCATGGTTTTATGGTGTACGTATGTATGGTAGGTGGTCATCCATGAATGTTGAGTGTCAATCATAGGTTTTATGTAGTGGTTAGGTGGATTATCTATCAGAGGTGTTGTGTTTTGAGTAGGCGTGTGGACTGTTAAGTCATGGTTTTATGGTGTACGTATGTATGGTGGGTGGTCATCCATGAATGTTGAGTGTCAATCATAGGTTTTATGTAGTGGTTAGGTGGATTATCTATCAGAGGTGTTGTGTTTTGAGTAGGCGTGTGGACTGTTAAGTCATGGTTTTATGGTGTACGTATGTATGGTAGGTGGTCATCCATGAATGTTGAGTGTCAATCATAGGTTTTATGTAGTGGTTAGGTGGATTATCTATCAGAGGTGTTGTGTTTTGAGTAGGTGTGTGGACTGTTAAGTCATGGTTTTATGGTGTACGTATGTATGGTAGGTGGTCATCCATGAATGTTGAGTGTCAATCATAGGTTTTATGTAGTGGTTAGGTGGATTATCTATCAGAGGTGTTGTGTTTTGAGTAGGCGTGTGGACTGTTAAGTCATGGTTTTATGGTGTACGTATGTATGGTAGGTGGTCATCCATGAATGTTGAGTGTCAATCATAGGTTTTATGTAGTGGTTAGGTGGATTATCTATCAGAGGTGTTGTGTTTTGAGTAGGTGTGTGGACTGTTAAGTCATGGTTTTATGGTGTACGTATGTATGGTAGGTGGTCATCCATGAATGTTGAGTGTCAATCATAGGTTTTATGTAGTGGTTAGGTGGATTATCTATCAGAGGTGTTGTGTTTTGAGTAGGCGTGTGGACTGTTAAGTCATGGTTTTATGGTGTACGTATGTATGGTAGGTGGTCATCCATGAATGTTGAGTGTCAATCATAGGTTTTATGTAGTGGTTAGGTGGATTATCTATCAGAGGTGTTGTGTTTTGAGTAGGCGTGTGGACTGTTAAGTCATGATTTTATGGTGTGTGGTACGTATGTTTGGTAGGTGGTCCTTCATATGCTTTGGTAATGTGGTCAATTCGTATGTTTGGTAGGTAGGTTATCCATGAATGTTGGGTGTCAATGTAAGGTTTTATGTAATGTTTAGGTGGATTATCTATCAGAGGTGTTGTGTGTTGAGTAGGTGGGTGGACTGTTGTCATGATTTTATGGTGTGTGGTACGTATGTTTGGTAGGTAGGGGTATGTCAATAGGACTATTTTCATTGTAGTATGATGCTTTGGGAATGTGGAGTGTCAATCTATAGTTGTGTTTGTTAAATTGTTGTGATCAAACAAGTGTTTTGTGTGTATTGAGTAGGTGAGTGGATAATCAAACGTCTTCTATGTAGAGTGTATGGTCAGTCTTGTATGTTAAGTAAGTGGTCTGTCAAATGTATTATGTTTCGGGAGGGGTGAGTGGTCTATCAAGAGGACTATGTGTTGGGTAGGCGAGTGGTTAACCAAGTGTCTCACGTATTGAGTAGATGGGGGTCTATAAAGAGACTGCCTTTTTGGTAGTGTGATGGTATTTTAAGTTATGTCTGTAGAGTGTGTGGTTGGTCTATCAAAGGTTTTATGTTTGGGGAAGGTGGGTTGGTCTATCAACATGACTCTGTGTTGAGTATGTGGGTGTTTAATCAAACGTCTGTGTGTTAAGTAGGTGAGTGGTCAATCAAAAGTCTTGTATGTAGAGTGTGGTTAGTCTAGTATATTAAGTAGGTAGGTGGTCAGTCAGATGTCTTATGTGTTGGGAAGTTGGGTGGCCTATCGAGGGTACTGTGTGTATTGAGTAGGTAGATGGTCAATCAAAAGTCTTGTATGTAGCGTGTGGTTAGTCTAGTATATTAGGTGGGTAGGTGGTCAAATGTATTATGTGTCGAGAGGGGTGAGTGGTCAATCAAAGGTCTTGTATGTAAGGTGTGGTTAGTCTAGTATATTAGGTGGGTAGATGGTCAGTCGGATGTGTTATGTGTTGGGAAGGTGTGTGGCCTATCGAGGGTACTGTGTGTGTTGGGTAGGTAGGTGGTCAATCAAAGGTCTTGTATGTAAGGTGTGGTTAGTCTAGTATATTAGGTGGGTAGATGGCCAGTCAGATGTTTTATGTGTTGGGAAGGTGGGTGGCCTATCGAGGGTACTGTGTGTGTTGGGTAGGTAGGTGGTCAATCAAAGGTCTTGTATTTAAGGTGTGGTTAGTCTAGTATATTAGGTGGGTAGGTGGTCAGTCGGATGTCTTATGTGTTGGGGAGGTGGTTGGCCTATCGAGAGTACTGTGTGTGTAGGGTAGGTAGATGGTCAATCAAAAGTCTTGTATGTAGAGTGTGGTTAGTCCAGTATATTGGGTGGGTAGGTGGTCAGTCAGATGTCTTATGGATAGGTGATGGATGATCAAGGGCCTTATGTGATGAATAGGAAGGTGATCTATCAAGGGTGTTGTGTGTTCTAGGTTCTCCATGTGTTTGGGTCTTTGGGAGTGGTGTATATACATTTTCTGATCGAGTATATTATAGTCAAAAGAAACCAAACTTTCTTACTGTTAATACCACGGTTTCTACAACAGAGACGTTTCAACTAACTATTTGTTTAATGTGCAAAGAATCAATAGCATCAGGTTTTGTTAAAATCAAGCTTAAAATGTGAACATTATAGAGAATTTATTCCTATTGGCTACTTACACTTTGCCAACTGTTTGGAGTCAACTAAATAGCTATGTAGGTTAAACAATTAATTTACAAGTGTTACATCAGTTTTGTACGTTGTTTTGAGCTCAAACTAAGTTTTTAAAGGTTTCTATAAGAGTATTTTAAAGGAATTTTTAATGTTTAGGACAAATATCGTTGTTATGACACTGCATTTTATCGTTTTTAGGGAATTATAACATATTTTGTACACAAATAACCCTATTTATGGACATTTTAACTAAATTTTAAGGGGTTTGGGTTCCATGTCATAGTTTCCCTGACTACTGTGTTGTTAATAGATCATATATCAAAGGGTCCAGCAGCCTTAGTTAGTAACAAAGACTACACTCGTTCATCTAGTTAGTAACAAAGACTCGTACATCGTTCACACGGGATGTAAAACAATGCTTGTGGTAATGGAAGCGGATGTGATAACAGCCACGGGTTGACCTTTGAGGTCAAGTGATGTGATAACAGCGATAAAGCCCGGTCACCGTACACCAGTTGGCCTCGTATGTAACAGTGTATTAAATAAAAAATAAAAAAAGAAGTAAATAATTAATATAAATAATAGCTGCCCCTTGATTTTTAATTAAAACGTGTATTGCGGGTTGCCTAGAGTGTTAAGTAGGGGCTTGAGGATGAACTGTGATTCGATAGATAAGTATAGGTAACAGTGTAGGAAGCCCAAAGCTAAGAGCGTGTGTTAACTGTGTATTTGTTAAAATTTGAGAAAAATTAAATTAAATAAGTAGTCTAACAGTACGTGTGAGAAAAGTACTTGTAAAGTAGGGAGGTAACCAATCAGAGCGTGGCATTTGGGTGTGCGCCAGACCAGCAGACGACGTGTACGAAGGTAGCCGACGGTCGCCGGAAGTACACGAAAGCATTTTATATAGTACATATGTAAATGGCCGCCATCTTTAGCATTTTATATAGTATAAAGACCGAATTTGAGAAGGGGAATTACCACCGGGGACTTCCCTTCCGAAGGCGCCATGTTCCGAAAGGATGCGCTAAGTTTTGCCACCAGGTGCGCTACGATCGGGTCGAGCACATAGAGTATATGAAATATTAATTTTATTATACACTATAACAAATGAAATATTAATTTGTTATAGTGTATATATGAAATAATCCACAGAGTAGCAAGTCCATGCGCACCCGACCAGCAGACGACGTGTGCATCATAGGCTAAGAGCGTACGAAGGTAGCCGACGGTCGCCGGAAGTACCCGAAGGGAAAGACCGCCATGTTGGATGAGGAATTTTGGGAGGGAAAGACGTCATATTGGACAAAAAAGTTCATTTTATATAGTCTAACATGGAAAAAGGCATCATATTGGACAAAAAAGTGAAGTTTATATAGTTTATCATGGAAAAAGACGCCATATTGGACAAAAAAAAGTGAATTTTATATAGTATAACATGGAAAAAGACGCCATATTGGACAAAAAAGTTCATTTTATATAGTCTAACATGGAAAAAGGCATCATATTGGACAAAAAAGTGAAGTTTATATAGTTTATCATGGAAAAAGACGCCATATTGGACAAAAAAAATGCATTTTATATAGTATAACATGGAAAAAGATGCCATATTGGACAAAAAAGTGCATTTTATATAGTATAATATGGAAAAAGACGCCATATTGGACAAAAAAATGCATTTTATATAGTATAACATGGAAAAAGATGCCATATTGGACAAAAAAGTGCATTTTATATAGTATAACATGGAAAAAGATGCCATATTGGACAAAAAAGTGCATTTTATATAGTATAATATGGAAAAAGACGCCATATTGGACAAAAAAGTGCATTTTATATAGTATAATATGGAAAAAGTTAGGTTAAGACTGTATTTTATATAGTGTATCTTATATAGTATAACAAGGTTAACAGTGCATTTTATATAGTATAACACGGAAAAAGTTAGGTTAAGACTGTATTTTATATAGTATAACAAGGTTAACAGTGTATTTCATATAGTATGATGTGGGAATTTGGAGGGAAATTTGGGAATTTGAGGGAAATTTGGGAATTTGAGGTTAGGAAATTTGGCGGGAAATTTGAGGTTAGGAAAAGTGAGGTTATGTTTCAGACGTATGACTATTTTAGAAATTATATCATGAGGAAAATTTTACAAGACCAAAAAGTGGCTCAGTGTTAGGCACATCGGTGTTCTAACACGGCACTGGGTATGGTAGAAGCAAGCTAAGGGAACCTAGTGACAACTCCTAACGGCAGTTGCCTTATAAGGAAAAGCCAGTGCGTCACACGCTGGCCCCACCCGGGTATCCGCTGCCAAGTCGAAGTTGGCCGAGAGTGCGTCCCACCACTCTCACGGAATCCCCCGCGAGTCCTTGAGCCAACTATTGCAAGTTGGCTAAAGGACTGATCGGTGTTTAAAACTAGCCGAATCACAAGGACTCAAGACCTGTCTCTAACACCGACCGTATAATTTCTAAATACTCACCAACAGAGAAGTTCTGCGCAGACAGGAGCAGTTGCTGTAGACTGAGTGTGGAGAATGCGAGACGTAGCTAGCTGGGAAGCTCCGACTGAATCGATTTGCCTCAGCGAGTGTAGTTTAATTCATAGTATTAAATCGAGCCGCGAACCAAAATTGGAAAATCAATAACACCCTGTTTATTCATTATTAACTGTCCGATTTCGCTCAAATTTGGTACACGTGTACATATACGCATGCAATACAATATAAACTAACTGTTTGTTTTATATATATGTCGCCTCTGGACTTATCTTTACCCCCACCACTCCGAAGCTAGTTTTGTTATTTACCGTCCGATTTCGCTCAAATTTGGTACGCACGTACACATTACAGTTGTCTACCCAATAGTATACTGAAAATGGATTAAACTACCCCTACAAAAGAGAATACTACCCTTAAGTGTTGAAATTGAAAAAATGCTATTGCATCGTTACTTATTGTCCGATTACATTCATATTGAGTGTACACACAGAAAAACAGAAAAACAGAAAAACAGAAAAACAGAAAACAGAAAACAGAAAAACATAAAAACAGAAAAAAAACAGAAAAACAGAAAAACAGAAAAACGGCCGTAGATGGTGACTCAACAGTACCTTCACTACTACAAGGTCATTAGAACCTCATTAAAAACTCGTTAGGTCAATTAGAACCTCATTAAAAACTCGTTAAGGTCAATTAGCACCTCATTAAAGAAAACTGACCTAGCCGACTCACCATCGGGACGAAATCTCACCATTGGGACGTTGCAAAAGGAACGTATCCCTACTACTGTCTAGTCGACACCTTCTTTCCTCTAGCAACGGCAGATCAAGATTACTTCGCAACTCCGCTGCAGGCACCTCCATGTAGTTGAACCCCAGGAGAGCCCCGACAGTTCTCAAGAAAGGGCGCTGCACCTTTTCAAGTAGCTCACAATGGTTCTTCTGTTAGGGGCACCATATCAACGAGGCGTATTCAAGGTGTGGCCGCACTAGCGATCTGTATAGATGAAACAGAAAGGCCGTCATGGGAAGATTTCATGATGAACCCAAGCGAAGCATTGGCCCTCCTGGAGATGTGCAGCAGATGTTCAGCAGGATCAAGATTGGGAACCATAACCACTCCCAAATCTTTAACTTTGTCGACACGCTTAAATGCAGAGCCGTCAATAGAGTAATCATGCGTGTGTGGCGTGTGGGAGCGAGCATAAGAAATGACAAAGCTCTTACTCGGATTCAACTCCATGTCATTTACAATACACCACGCGCCAAGTAAATGACATGGAGTTGAATACATAGATATCTCGAAATGGCCATACACTCATAGTCGTACGCATTCCGAGATATCTACATTTTCATCAATTTGTATTTAAACTCTGCCAGAGATATGTTTGTATCTTCGTTGAAATGTACAGTCAGAACTACGTGAAACATATTATAATTATTTAATTTATAATTGTACATTTATGATTTACTGAATTTATCTTCTCTTTTAGTATTAGTATTTAAAATATTGCAATAAAACTTCAGAGTGGGTAAGTGTTCCTTAAATGCTAAAAACATTTACATAAAGATTATTTTACATCCGTAATATATTCCATAAGGATGTAAAATAATCTTTGATACATTTAATAATTTATTAATTCCACTGAAAGGAAAAATAATAACCAATGTATCAAACCTTTCTGGGGCGTAGCCGTGAATAAATTAGTGAATAAAAGCAGACATGATTTAGTGTTTAAAATCACAAATAACTAAATTGTAACAATTGTTTTCCATTTCTGCATACTTATCATGATATTTTTGCTAGAAAACATTGGAATATAAATAAATTTATTTTTTGTAAGACTATTCTAAATTTTATTCTTCTCTTTTACAATGTAACAGTAAAATATACAAAATATATATTTGTGCTTTGAGGAATAGAGGAAAAGATCCCTCTATATTCAATTAAGACAGTGGCTTGCCTAACAGAGGCGTGCGGTTTCTCCATGCATACGGCCAATCTTATTTGAATAACGTAATCTTATTTCGTGGTTTTATCCTGCATTCTGAGATTTTGTGTGTTTCCGTTATACAATGATGTCACTCAAGGTTAAAGTTGGTTATTACAGTAGACTATATTTACACGCAGTTTATGTTTTTCTCACATACATATTTACGTGTATGTGTTGGTTGATGGTTGTTTGGTTACAATGTGAAACAAATATCAACTATCACTGTGCGTGTATGGGTGGCCGGGTGGGTCATTATCACTGTGTGTATATGGGTGGGCGGGTGGGCGGGAATATATCGATACTGATCAGTTTCAGACTTAAAATTGATCTGAACTTCTAAATTTTATTCATTATAGATCTAATCTAAAGAAAATTTAATGTAATTTTTTTATCTTGTAATATAACAAGGAAAACACTATAAAGCTACCTATGTTAGTTATAACGTTTCTAAACCTACCTAAAATGCTAATTAAAAACTTGTTTTGCTCCCATACACCCTACACCCCAACGATCCACCTACTGCCCATGACACTGGCCAGTTGATACCTCTTTAGGTCCAGACATACAAAACAAAAACTTGAGAAAGGGGTTAAACTGGTTGAGTTTGAGGTATCAGTTAAGAATTGGGTGCTGCTTTCGTCAACCTTAAAACCTACCATCGTTATCGAAAGTGTCTAGGTTGTGAAGCCTGTTTGCAGTGACAACGTATCCACCAGATCACATACTCTAACGTCTGGTCATGTTTTCTTAATATATAGTAGGGTTTTTTTTCTAGAATTCACACTATTAAGATGTATTATAAATGTTTACCAATAAATGTTGAGATTGTGCTAGGGAAAACTGCCTACTTTAAACACTTGTGACGTTGTCGTCAATTACATGACTACCCATCTTTAAGATAAACTTCAACGAGCCCAGAAATAATGTTTATGTTATATTTTCAACCTTGGCCGAGATGAACTCCTTACTTCAGACGTTTATGTATACTGAAGTTACTCAAGTATAGAGAGATCAAAGTTTCATCTTTACCATACAATCTTCTTCAGTCCAAAAATCCTTCCTATTTAGCTTTAAACTTCGTGTTTAACTTCAGCATCAGTAATCGGGACACGCGTCAGGGTTCATAAATGTTAACTATTCCAGCTCATCGAACAGTATTTTACAATATGTGGTTTATTGTTACTGCCTGCGGATTTTGAAATAAACTTGATCCTTCAACTCGAAATATCGATAGTGAAGCTCAGTTTGTCTTGGCACTAAGATAATGGTCGTCGGTGGATTCGTGAGGGACGTAGGCCTGGGTCGTGCTGCCAATATTGATTTGAATGTATTATCGTGTTTGTTGTGCTTAATTTCTGGAATATTTATTTTTTCATAAAATTGTAGTCTTTGGCTTTCTTATTTATTTCAAGCTATTTTGTGCTTGATGTTTAATTTATTGTTTACTTATTTTATAACTTTCATTAATATTATTTGACTTATAAATAGCGTGCTCAGTATAATAGAACGTGCACACTATTTAGATGTAATCAATGTAATTTTATATGGTATTTTATTTATTAGGTTAAGTGCTTTATTATGCTTTATTAGGTACTAAGTTATCTATTAAGTCGAAACTTTGCCTCATTGAAATAAAGACTTTTTTTATTTCATTTAAAAAGATACTGCAATGACATGTTATCAATACTGTTTAATATATAAGACAGATTATCTGTTACTGTAGGGTTTTTTAAAATTTAATTTTATGAGAAAGAGGTGAAATCTACAATAGTTAAATTTTCGTGATTAATAGAACAATGATTAAATTTGAAAGTAAATTAATTAGTAAAAAAATTAAATGAAATTAGTCCTTATTGCAGTTGGTTGGAGCCAAGATTATTAAGCTAAAGTTTCTCAGTTCCATCATAATAACATTTAAAAAAATCAAATAAAAAATTACAAAGAAACGTTAAAGGATCATCTGAAAACCACCGTTGTTTATTTTCTTCGGGAATATACCTTATTAATTAATGACACTTTCTAAGGTATATTCGGCCTTAGTTTTTAACAAGGACTACATTAGCTTATATACTCTCAACAAACCCATTCGAAATCCACATTCGCTTACATCTTGACCATTGGTGTCTTAAGAATAAATAAATAAATAACGATTAAATAGGCTGCGGTTATTTTGTTGCGTAAATAATTTAGTTTGATAAATACATGAACATTGTTATCATAAAAATATTATATTACATGTGCTTCGTAATATGTTATTGAAAAATATTTGACAGGCAAAGTAGATCACGAAGAGATTTGGTCCAAGTCTGTGCGTCAGCTTACTGCCCTCCCCCATCACATACATTCGTCAATCTGTCCTTTACAAGCCGGCTATTTGTGAACGCCACCCTCTTTTATCCCTTCATCGATTTCCTCTCCGTCACCCTGATCCTGTGTTTACTGAATTTGCAGCACGTTGAATTCGTTGAGAGAAAAATTCATGGTTTGAAGCCCAATGAAATATTAAGTACATATTGTTTGCACTTATTTATTTGTACCAACGGTGCTCACCAGTTTTACAAAGAAAAACACTAATAGTAATCTATAGCTAAAAATAAAAACTGTAATAATAATTAATTTTAAAACATTACAACTAACATCACAATATAATATGAATATTAGAACAAGAATATCTGATAAAATAAGTAAAACCAACAAAAATCTAAAGTGAAAAATAAGTAAAAATAAATTAACTATGAAAATATCATTAAAAATCTAGAATAATAATTTAACACAGTATAAACAACACTGTATACATGCAAACAACTATGAAACAATTAGTCATTTATTTCTAATTACAATTAATTATAATAGGAGATTTAAGTGAATATATAATCATACTAAGAAACAACAAATAGTAAATTCTAAACAACGATAAATAATAATTAACAAATACACAAATAGTAAATATATACTCCACAACCAAACAAGTATATTATTTCTAACTAAAATAGGAAACCCTGATAACAAAAATGTCAATTTCGTATAATTAAAGCTACTTTATTTATTATTGTGAAATGCAGGGTGTTTATTTAAAAAACAACTCATGATTTGAAATAAAAATTAAAAACAAAACATATATTCATGAAACAATTTTTATTATTATTAACCTTTATTACTACTGTTTATATGATTTTAATGACATTTTAGTTTTAACGATTTTGTTTTAAAATATTTCTCCACAACAAACACTCTCTGGGCTTTGCTCAAAACCATGTTTCTAACCTCAACTTAATGACATCGCACGAAGCCCAAATAAAGTGAACAATAATGCAAAACTGTAGATCAGCTGTTAGCCAAGGAAGAAAAAGAACTAGGGCTACCAACCTATGAACTTATAATTATTTAAAACCTTCATTTTATATACTTGTAAATAGGGTTACGTTCTAAAAAAAAAAAAACACTATATATATATATATACACAATTATCAACTCCTAATTAAAAAATTATTTGATAATTGTATTACCAGCTGGGATAGATAAAAATCTTTTTACTTAGTTTTAATTTATATAATGTTCAGTAAATCGAATTTACTGAGTGTGATTGAGTATTTGCAATGATAATGAGACGAAAGATCCGAAGTAACAGGTTAGACAAACAGGTATGAAATAATATTTATTTCATGGAATATATGGCCCCAATATATAACTTTTTTTTATTTTATGATGCAATTACCGTTTACTGTCCATAGATGGTATTTTTATTTAATTCTGTGGCTGGAGAGAGTACAACAATGTAAGAAGTCAACTTGGAGAATATCTTACTAGAGTTACTATATTCGAATGGATTTTTCCAATTATCGGTCATAATATAAAAAAATAAATAATAATAAATCACTCATTAACTGATGTTATTGGAATAGCCAACAAAATATTAGTAAAAATATTAATGAAATATTATTAGGATGTGTGCTATTTAATATTTATTAAATAACATATTATTCTTAATGAATATATTTTTATCCATACATTAGTTTTAGACAGATATTTTAAAATAATTAGTGCTGAATACCTAATTCTTTTGTCATAGTATTAGGTAAAAGAGTTTTTCAACAAGATTCAAGCCTTAATTTTTAAATGAAATGGAAATTCAAATTTGTTCTATACCATAAATGTTCAAAGACTTTTAAAATTATTAAAAATATTATCTTTCTTTACTTTAAACATATGATTTGAACATGGAACTCTCAGTTTGAAAAATATTTCTTAAGTAAAAAGTTTAAAAGTCTTATAAACGAATTATTTGGTGTTGATTTAGAGGGTAATAGGTTCAAATCACACCTCTGCGTTCTTACCACCGTGTTTTATTTTACTACTAATTAGAAGACATCCTGTACAACGGTGATAGCGTATTTACCGCTTGCTATACATAATATTGTTATTATGTTAACAATGAAAATATAAGTATAGTTAATTGTTGCTATTGTATATGGTTTTAAATGTAAAAGCGGTGACAACTTCACCTTAAAAAACGGATTATAATTACCTTTTAAAAACGGAAATTATAAAACAAAATTGAACAATTTACCTCTAAGTGCATAGAAATAGTACATTTGTTAGAAAATATTAATATTGCTAATACGATAAATTATGTTAAAATAAATTTAAGTAATTTTTGTAATTAAACTTTTAGCCACTTTTTGCAGTTGCAATGATAAACCAGTTTTCATCATTGAAATAAAATTTGTAAACTTTTTTAATGTGACATACTTTTTTAGTATTCGTAAGGTAACGAAAAAAAGTAACGTGTGGGGTGAGAGAAGGGTTTTGAAGGGTAAGCGGTGACAGGGTAGGAAGGAGGAGGAGAAGGGTAAAATTCGTGGGGGATTCAGCAGAAAATTTATATTATCTAAACAATGGTTAGTGTACTTGACTTTGTGATAGTAGTGTATAATATAGTAATAGGTTTAGGTATATGTATATAGTACAATTAAGTTAGTGGCCAAGAAGTTGACCAGCCTTCAACTGACGTTTACGTTCAGGCCAAAGTATATGAAGGAAGGTTTCCGATTGGTCGGGTTGGTATGGTCGCAGTTGACAGGTGAGTCAACCTTGGAAACACTTCGTCAATAGGGGAACTTCTGCCCGTTTGGTATTTGGGACCAATTTCATGCCGCTTCTACCTTTTGGGGGTTGTAGAGTTGTTTCGAGTTTACCAGCTTCCATAAGGCAAATCAATCACTTTTCTTGATTGTTCTCCACATTTTCCACCGGTCATGGAGTGAGTTGTGTATAAGATATAAGTTCTTATGTTTTATGATGTTATTGATTATGTTACAGATGATTGTTGTAACATAGGCCTAGATATGTTGTAAAATTAACTCAATTCATTAATGGTATTACTCCTAACCTCCTTAATCGAGTTGTTTATTCTTGCGTTCCCGTTTTAGCGGATATCTAACAACCTATTTTCTAATGCCCCTAATCTTTTACTAAAATAATACTTTTATAATATACTACTTATAAGAGATGACAGAAATGCTAAACTATTATTTTCCATAATCAAGCTTAAAATACTCGTGATATTTGAATTTTTATTAATATGTTCTAATGTATGATACGGATTTTTTCCGTCAATTCACTATCACCACTTTTTTGTTTCCGTTACTTCGATACAGCTTGATACAATTATACTGCTCTAAAAACGATTCCCCAATTACTTTTACGTCCACGGTGGTATTCCTTATCCGCTAGGAATCCTATATCACTGGCCTTATCTTATCGCTTGCCAAGAACTTACACAGAAAGCGTATTAGGCGGTAAGTCAATCACTGGATAACCTAACCTGATCTAACCTAGCATTAATTGCGATAAAAGAGTAGTGGTAGTGAAGTACCAGAAAAAGTAGTGGTAGTGAATTAACGGAAAAGGTCATATAATACATATACAGGGTTGGGCAGAATGGACTCCCTGATTTGACAGGTTAATTGTAAAAAAACCATCCAAGATAATTAAAAAAGCGTTTTATTCCTGAAAACTACATATTATGCAATTTCATTTTCATTATGTTTTGAAAATGATATCGTCCAGGTGACGACCTTGACGAGCGATGCACATGTTAAGTCGTTCAAAAAAGTTTTCAAAAACTCTGCCCAGCATAGCTGGCGTTATTCCAGCGATGACATCAGCAATTGCTTCCTTAAGGGCTTCCAAGGTCCTTGGTCGAATTTTATAAACCTCAGATTTGAGGTGACCCCAAAGAAAATAATCACATGGGCTCAAATCTGGGGAACGAAGGGGCCATGGAACATCCCCTCGCAACGAGATCAGGCGGCCGGGAAACTGTTCTTGCAAGATTTGGCGTGAACGACGGGCGGTATGAGCCGTGGCACCATCCTGTTGAAACCAAAAGGCTTCCATATCATTTTCCTCACCATACTCTTCAATTTTGGGAAATAAAAAGTTCTCCAACATCTCACAATAGCGCACAGAGTTCACAGTAACAGTTGCACCTTCATATTCAAAAATGTATGAGCCAATAATGCCTATGGAGGACACAGCGCACCAAACTGTCACTTTTGGTGAATGAAGAGGTCTTTGGTGAAGAGTGTGTGGGTTTTCAGCTGCCAAGTACCGAAAGTTTTGCTTATTTACTGAGCCGGAGAGGTGAAAATGGGCTTCATCGCTAGACCAAAGAATAGCGCCGGCTTGCAAAGAGGCTAACATTGCATTGCAAGCATCTGTACGTTTCACCCAGTCTTCTGGGCCCAACTCTTGAACAACCATCATCTTATAGGGGTGTAAGTGAAGGTCAGAGTGTAAAATTCGCCTTACCGTTCTGGGCGATATCCCAAGAGCAGCAGCATGTTTCCGCGCAGAGCGCGATGGGGATAGTTCAATAGACGCTCTCACTGCCACAATGTTTTCCGGGGTCCTCACACTTTTTGGTCGCCCGCCTGGTTTTCTAGGAAGTGCAGATCCTGTTGCCCGTACACGCAATCCATTTCCTTATGGTTTTAGCATCAGGAACACTGTCATGACGAGTCAAACCAAACCACCTACGAAATGCCCTCTGCGTCATCACTACACTATCGTTGTTTTTAAAAAACATTTCTACGACAAAACCACGATGCTCGCCAGTCCACTGCATGGTGACAACTAAAATGGCGTCTTCTCCCCCACCAAACGCCACTACTCCCACTCCGCTAACTGACCTGCGCGCTCTTCGGTGACTGATTCAAACTAGGGAGTCCATTCTGCCCCACCCTGTAGTAGGAAGGGAAAGGAGATCGTTGATGGAGGCTTAAGGATTACTAGAGATGAATTAATGACGTTAAGTAGAAAAAATGTCATTTAGACGGTATATGCAACTGTGCCAAGCGTATACCGAATATCTAAGGAGGGGAACTAATATTACGCCAAGAAGATCGCTAATTAACATGAACCTAAATGATATCAGGCAGTTGGTTTCTTATATATTTGGACATGGCCACTTTAAGAAATATCTGTCAACGGTTGGGATTAACAGAGATAACCAGTTGTGGCTCTTGTGAAGCCCTAGAACTCAGAAGGAGGGTTTTAGAAGTGGAACTTCAAGAGCATAAAATGGAATCAAGTATGGAAAACTGGTTATATAACTGGTCAAACCACTTGGAATCGAACTCTATTCTAGCAGACAACAGATCAGCACCCTAAACCTAACTTACGTTCAATTGGGGGTTAGCAACCATCTCTCCTCTCTCCTAAATTGACACGTTTTATGATATATTTTATTATTTTTAATTCTAATTTTCCCATTAGTACCAATAACTAAGATTAATTTTAAAACAATCTCTTAAAATAATACATGTTACTAAATGTAATGGTTTTCAATAACTTTAATAATTAGTCTGTGAACATGTTGAACATTTGTGGGTAGTTATAGAATAGAAAATTAAAAATTATAGCATCTGAATTAAACGTATATATCAGCTTTAATATTTAGTTAAAAAGGCACCATACCACCTCGGTAACACATGTTGCCTGTTGCTGTTCCAGTTTAGCTATTCGAGTGTGGCGTAATTTGATTTACCATGTTTTCCGTGCCTTTGACGTATCTAAACATAATTTACTTTCCAATTTTCTTTTCTACTTTGTTTAGTGCCTGTTCATGAATTGATTTACTTATCACTAGATTTGTTTTTTACAATTATATTTACATATCAGTGAAATCTGTTTGGTTTTTCTGCAACAATAATCAAACCGTTATTCAAGAAAAATAGTTAATAATTATTTTTCATACCTTATTTACTTGATTAAGTTTGTTATTGATTTCTTTGCATATTAGCTTATTATTTATTATTCATTTCCTTCGTAGCTACCAGAAATTCTTTAAAATAAATATGTACTCACTCAGATACTAAGATTTATTTTTCCAAGGATTACTTTTTAAATTTTTTAAACCTAAACAGCTCGAATTACCAGAATAGAAGATAATTAACTAAACATTAATTAATAGCAGATAGTGTAAAGTGTTTGGTTAGAGGAGAATTAAATCAGATAATTATAAATAGCATAGAATGTTTATTAATTGTAACTATTTGTGGGAGGTTTATTTATAGTAAACGTCTAAAAAGTGTGTTAATAAGAGTTTTATATATACATGCACCACATTTATAATCCAAAGAAGTAAAAACGAAAGAAAAAGTACACCAGTGGTGGATAACAAAGGAATCCATCGGTCAAACCTCAAAGTGGTAAAATTTTTCCGTTGGTCCTTTCATTTGATGCATTTTACTCACAAAGCTTTACAATAGAGTTTCGTCAAAAATTGGATTTACCAGGCTTTTTGTATTGGCTTTAAAAATAATATCTAGAAATAGTGTTGCATAAATGAACACAACAACTGGTACACTCTAATTTAAATATATTCATTTACCCTCTGGATTAAAAAAAATATTATCTTATTATTTGATATTTATTATTGACATTAATACTTTACTTAAAGTTATATTCATATGAAAAAACTGGTATTTAAAAAGTATGTGTCCCGTCTCAACACATTTTTATTGCTAAACAATAAAATAAGTGATTAAAAGAAAATATAATAAATACTACTTAAAAATAAACTGGAAATAATCCAAACACCTCATACCAATTATTACCCACATTTATCAGATGTGTAATACTGTGAATTACTTTAAAAAACGTTTCAACATTTCATTATAATAAGAAAAAGGTCTTGAATTACATATACTTATAAGAATGTTTGAAAGTGATTTATTCTTTTAAATATAAAAGAACTAAATATCACGTATTTACAACAGTAAGTCAAGAAAAACAATTAGCAAATGAACTAAAATTTAGGTTACATCAGTAAACATGTGGTTGCTAGGGGAAAATAAAAACAGAAGCTGCTAGGCAATTTTATATGTGTTAAAAGTTTTTAATTTAATACTGAACAAACTTAAATTACTTGAAACTTAATTTAGAATACTTTAATAATTTGAACGATTAATAACTTTATTTTACATACCGCTACAATATCACATTATAAAATTACTAATGTATTTTCTGAAGTATAAATGTTTCTTTGATTTGATTAAATTAACGAAAAAAGACTGTAAAATTGTGCGTACGGTAGAAACAGAAACGGATTTAATTCCTACACATGGATAAATAAATTTATAAATTATAACAACAATAAAATTGTAACTAAAAAATATACAATTATGGTTCCTAGGTCCTCAAATAATAAGAGGAACCCTCGTTGTGGCTACTTACTATTACTTTTATTTATAATCTCTAATTAAATAAATAGCGCAATACAAGATGTTTATTGATTAAATATCTCTTAGTGTGTAATTTATTAAGTTAGTGAGGGGAAATAGAACAAATCTTTCCTAGACGGACTGTATTTCAATACTTGAACTTACAGTCATATCGTAATTGACTAATTTTCACTGCAGGCTGTCGAAAAAAGACACGCAATGCCACTGAGACTGACCCGTTGGGTAAGGGGTTCATTTGCATAATGATAAATTATAGTAAATGAATAAGGCACCGGCGCTAGCCTAGGAGATGCTAGAGCTAAGGTCACGATTGTTCTGGAAGATTGATTTAGATCGTTGGGTGTCATTCAGGAAGGTTCTGGCTTTATCTACAGGCAAATTAACTGCCATCATCAAACTGCTCATAATCTAAGAAACCGATTTTACGTGATAATCATGAAAATATGATTAATAAACTGTTCTGTATAAATAAATAAAAAGAAAACAAAATATTTAATTTTACCTAGAACTAGAGTCAACTTAGAAAAGTCTAACAAGAAAACATTCAACGAGCTAAACAACTTGATCATTGTAATACTTCCACAATGTGCAACCCTGGACAACATTTTCTCCCAAAGAAAAAGGGAATTATTCTCAGGGACTATAAATCGGTTACAAAAGTTATTGAGAAGCACTGTAGCTTGGACACATCTCTTATTATTGTGTTACGCTTTAAATTAGCAGAAAATCACAAAAAAACTTATTAAAGCAGTGTATGCAACCACAGTGACATTTCACAGTCAAAGCCCAGTGTTTCAGCAGGTAAAGTCGTCCTGCGGATTCCAGGAATTCATAAAACTTGCTGTATTAGTTAGGGGAAAATATTTTTAGACCATAAGCTTTATAAAGAATGAGGGATATGTAATACACTTATTTCCGTGATTAAAAAAAACACACACACATATCATTACATAGTTGATATTTAACACCCCTTTAAACATAAGATATTTATACAGCTAGATTTGTAGGTGTTTCTCATATTTACTGAATCAGGACATTTTACTTTTCCAAACTTAATTACCTGCAACTTCAACATTTCTTATGCAGTAAGCATAAAATTGTCTTAATAAAATAAGCAAGTTTTCAATATGGGAATCATTTTACCTTTTTAAAGAATGTTGCCTGGATAACAGTACTTGCTATACAAACACTGCTTGCTTGCTAGGCAAATGCTGCTCTTGCTATATTTGCAGTATAATATAAGGAAGAGTACTCAAAAAATGTAATTTAAGTACTATATTGGACACTGCACTTCTCGTGTCGTTAATTATAACCCATTAAGGGGGAGCTTTAATACGAATTTAAGAGGCACTTTATTGAGCAGTGACAACCCAGCCTGACGGACTGTTCTGTGTGTGCCACATTGACACTGCACTTCTCGTGTCGTTAATTATAACCCATTAGGGGTGTGTTTTAATCCGAATTTAAGACGCACTTTATTGAGCAGTGACAACCCAGCCTGACGGACTGTCCTGTGTGTGCCACATTGACACTGCACTTCTCGTGTCGTTAACTATAACCCATTAGGGGGTTGTTTTAATCCGAATTTGAGACGCAGTTTATTGAACAGTGACAACCCAGTCTGACGGACTGTTCTGTGTGTGCCACATTGACACTGCACATCTCGTGTCGTTAACTATAACCCATTAGGGGGGTGTTTTAATCCGAATTTAAGAGGCACTTTATTGAACAGTGACAACCCAGCCTGACGGACTGTCCTGCATGTGCCACATTGACACTGCACTTCTCGTGTCATTAATTATAACCCATTAGGGGGTATTTTAATCCAAATTTTAGAGGCACTTTATTGAGCAGTGACAACCCAGCCTGACGGACTGTCCTGCGTGTGCCACAATGACACTGCACCTCTCGTGTCATTAATTATAACCCATTAGGGGGTATTTTAATCTGAATTTAAGAGGCACTTTATTGAGCAGTGACAACCCAGCCTGACGGACTGTCCTGCATGTGCCACATTGACACTGCACCTCTCGTGTCGTTAATTATAACCCATTAGGGGGAGCTTTAATACGAATTTAAGACGCACTTTATTGAGCAGTGACAACCCAGCCTGACGGACTGTCCTGTGTGTGCCACATTGACACTGCACTTCTCGTGTCGTTAACTATAACCCATTAGGGGGTTGTTTTAATCCGAATTTGAGACGCAGTTTATTGAACAGTGACAACCCAGTCTGACGGACTGTTCTGTGTGTGCCACATTGACACTGCACATCTCGTGTCGTTAACTATAACCCATTAGGGGGGTGTTTTAATCCGAATTTAAGAGGCACTTTATTGAGCAGTGACAACCCAGCCTGACGGACTGTCCTGCGTGTGCCACATTGACACTGCACCCCTTGTGTTGTTAATCATAACCCATTAGGGGGTATTTTAATCCGAATTTTAGAGGCACTTTATTGAGCAGTGACAACCCAGCCTGATAGACTGTCCTGTGTGTGCCACATTGGACACTGCACTTCTCATGTCGTTAACTATAACCCATTAGGGGGTATTTTAATCCGAATTTAAGAGGCACTTTATTGAGCAGTGACAACCCAGCCTGACGGACTGTCCTGTGTGTGCCACATTGGACACTGCACTTCTTGTGTCGTTAATTATAACCCATTAGGGGGTATTTTAATCCGAATTTAAGAGGCACTTTATTGATCAGTGACAACCCAGCCTGACGGACTGTCCTGCGTGTGCCACAATGACACTGCACCTCTCGTGTTGTTAATTATAACCCATTAGGGGGTATTTTAATCCAAATTTTAGAGGCACTTTATTGAGCAGTGACAACCCAGCCTGACGGACTGTCCTGCGTGTGCCACAATGACACTGCACCTCTCGTGTCGTTAATTATAACCCATTAGGGGGTATTTTAATCCGAATTTAAGAGGCACTTTATTGATCAGTGACAACCCAGCCTGACGGACTGTCCTGCGTGTGCCACAATGACACTGCACCTCTCGTGTTGTTAATTATAACCCATTAGGGGGTATTTTAATCCGAATTTTAGAGGCACTTTATTGATCAGTGACAACCCAGCCTGACGGACTGTCCTGCGTGTGCCACAATGACACTGCACCTCTCGTGTTGTTAATTATAACCCATTAGGGGGTATTTTAATCCAAATTTTAGAGGCACTTTATTGAGCAGTGACAACCCAGCCTGACGGACTGTCCTGCGTGTGCCACAATGACACTGCACCTCTCGTGTCGTTAATTATAACCCATTAGGGGGTATTTTAATCCGAATTTAAGAGGCACTTTATTGATCAGTGACAACCCAGCCTGACGGACTGTCCTGCGTGTGCCACAATGACACTGCACCTCTCGTGTTGTTAATTATAACCCATTAGGGGGTATTTTAATCCGAATTTTAGAGGCACTTTATTGATCAGTGACAACCCAGCCTGACGGACTGTCCTGCTTGTGCCACAATGACACTGCACCTCTCGTGTTGTTAATTATAACCCATTAGGGGGTATTTTAATCCGAATTTTAGAGGCACTTTATTGAGCAGTGACAACCCAGCCTGACGGACTGTCCTGCGTGTGCCACAATGATACTGCACCTCTCGTGTTGTTAATTATAACCCATTAGGGGGTATTTTAATCCGAATTTTAGAGGCACTTTATTGAGCAGTGACAACCCAGCCTGACGGACTGTCCTGCGTGTGCCACAATGACACTGCACCTCTCGTGTTGATAATTATAACCTATTAAGGGTACAGTTGGGGGTATTTTAAGTCGAAATGAATAGGGTCTAATTAGTGAGTAGTGACGCCCTAAATTCACACCATCACGTTCAGTGGTAAATGACTCAACGATTTAAATACTTGGAGAGGTAATGTATATTTCATCTACACGGACATGTTCAGTGATAATGATGATATATTGATATAGATTAACAGATTATCTTATATGTACTAGTTTGTACATTATACGTCTCATGTTATTGAGTATACAACCTGTTGGCGGGATCTAGGAGGGCAAGAGGGGGCAGTTGCCCCCCCCCAATATTGTCACACTTTAAATTTTATTGTTATGAAATATGTTTTTTTATTGAGTAATTTTTCTTGAACATATTAATACAAAATATACAATCTAAAAAATAAGAACGTGCAATTAAAATTAAACAACGAATTTAGAACAGCCTTTGTTTGCTACTTTGTTCTCAGACGTCGGGGACAGAGTCTTGGTGGTCAAGCTACGTAGTTGTACAGATAAAACGAAGCACCTTCGCAGAGAAATGTTTCACCGATTTGTGAATAGCGACTGTTTTGAGGTTAGGTTGTTATAACCACACATCACAAAAGTGAATAAGAGGTAGTAAACTCATTATGCTATACACGGATTCAAGGTACAATATATTCACAATATAGTTTGAGCTCAAGGACCTATTTTTGCGGGACATGTAGACCAGTTGGATGTGTGTGTTTATGATCATAGTTTGCTGGTGGTATGCTTGAGTGATGGATGATTATGTTTTAAAAGAATTGTATTTTTTTTCATTAATATTGATTTGTTATAGCGATTTTATTTTTACATGTAGAATCTTTTGTTTCATATTTAACGTTCTTATTGCAATTTGTTTTTATATTGTGTTAATAGTAGGCCTAATGTTTTATACCAATTAATTCATTAATATTTGTTAATTTGTAGTAAGATTAAGTTGTAGAGGACTGTCCAATATTAACCTCACCTTATAATTAAACACATATTTCTTTTGAATATTGTGCAGCTACACTTAATGTAATATATAATTTGTATTCAGCAGTGTGTAATATTTAATAAAATACTAAACATGTTTAAAGTCATAAATTATAGTTGTTTACTCCAGAATTAGTCATAAAATTAATTCTTGTTAAAAGTAAATGAACTTTACATTTATCTATAGTACAGCACGGTCATTTTAAACAACCATTGAAAGTTCAAATTATGTTTTTTCCTTAAAAATAATATAGCAACTTTTTTTTAATTGAGTCTAAAATCACCCTTAAAATGCAGTATCAGAGCATTGAATTTAAGCAATTTTCCTGGGGCCCGGACCCCTTTCCCCTGGGGGTTATGGAATACCCCCAGGTCCTCCAGGAGGTTTACCCCCCCCCCCCCAAATACTTTAACCAAATCCTGCCTATGCTGTTGAAGGGAACTGTTGGATGTATTGTAAGGCTACATAAATGATCCTATTTTAGTGAGCAGTGACGACTTTAGTTTGTATAGGGAGATTTCTTAAAACACCTGTGTAGTACGGTTATAATATATTTACACATTCATTATAAATAGTGAAAGTACGAACATGTATAGAATTATCACTTAATCGGAACCAACTTTTATAATATTATTTTACCATCGTTCTAAAAACTTCATAACCAAGTACTCTGTTCTAATATTACAGGGGCAGAAACATAAAAGCTCGGATGAAACAAGAAACACTCGTGAATAAATAACTAGCAGCAGGAGAAGCAACTACGCAGTTTTACAAAGAAACTTGTTTTAAATTCATAACACGGCATGCGCAGGAATGTCTGGAGGTAAAAAGTGTTCTTGAAACGTGCACATAAATATTGAAGTTACAAAGACTACTATAAAAATATCGAGTAAGTTTTGGGATTACTTAACATTTGCTTTTATGCAGAGACACATCATTTTATCCACTGCCCCAAAATAGACTTTCTCTATAAAATATTTACATAACATGAAATGAGTAGAAGAGCTGAATAGTAACGAATCACTGTTTATCTAACATTGATTCAATGTACATTGGTAAATACATCATTAAATATAATACATACAAATAACTTTCAATATATTTAAATGAACTATTATATAGCTTATTTTTTGCATGCCTTTTACAGGATATGTATTGTTAAGAGTATCACTTAAAATATAAATATACAGTTTTAGAAGAAGTTTTAAGTTTACTAAGTTTAGGTAGGAAATTAGTTTTAAAAAAAATATGTTTAACTCAAATCTAAGAGAGACAACGAGATGAAAATTATATACGAAACATTTAACTTAAGAAGTTCTGAGGATTAGAGAATATGAGCAAAAAAATACCTTACCATGTACTATTCTATAAATACGAAAGACAAATACCATTGCCTAACTGATTACTGTTTCTAAAAAACTATGAGGCTTTGGCCCATTAAACTTTGCAAAATAATTTTTTATAGGCTCTTGATGTGTATCAAAAAAAGAACTCGAAAATATGTTTTCGAGAAGAGCTAAAATAAGGTAGATAATAAACATTCTGATTACAGCCCATCAGAGTCTTTGTTACCATTCAATGAGAACGCTTAGACTGATGGAATTTGACAAAAGAGGTTATGGACCTTTTCCGTTACTTCACTACAACTACTTTTTTCGTCGTAATTACGTGTTAGGTTAAGTCAGGTGAGGTTAGGTTAAGTGGCTACTAAACTTGATGACAAACTGGTAAACAAAATTGATTTACCACCGAATGCACTGGCTTTATCTTATCTTACACAGTTCTTGGAAAGCGAAAAGATAAGGCCAGTGATATCGGATTCCTAGCGGATAAGGAATACCACAGTGGACTTAAAAATGATTAGGGAAAAGTTTTAAAAGCAATGGAATATTTATCAAGTGGTAGTGAATATACGGAAACAAAAAAGGTGGTGGTAGTGAATTAACAGAAAAGATCCGAGGTTATTTTTAACTATGTATGCGTGCAATATGAAGAAAGAAAACTAGTTCGAACTCTTAACAACACTTATCTGTGATTGGTGCATTTTTAGTATTAATGTATAAGTTTAATGTCCAGCTGTAAAAGAAATAAAATTAAATTAACATGTTTGAAATAGGCTAAGTAATTACATTGGGTATTTATACTTAAATAGGTAGCAAAGCGGTACTAGTGAGATAATGTAAATAAATCTAATATTATGATTGAACATTATACCGTCAATCTACTACTATTTGTAATCAACAGTCGCATGCCGAGGTCGAAGGCCGAGTTGTATCAAGTGCAGCGAGCGTCAGGATTAGCATACGAATCGTGCAGGGGTGTCCCCTAGTCAATTACTATAATGCCATTTACGTTCTAATACTTATATTGTAATGAATTTGTGTTTTAGCCGTTCAAAAAATCTTTATTTTTTACTCAAAACATTCACATTTAGAAAATTAGGACAATAAGTAAATGGATATCTATGATAAACATATAGCGACAGTATTTTATAATCTCAAACAATTTCATAAGCATTGTACCTGGCTAAAACACAGGCTATTGTATCGTAAACAGGACACTAATTATATGATTTAGTCTTAATGAATAGTTATTAAATAATTATATAAATTTTAATAATATTATATGAAAAGGTTACACAATGTTCACGACTATTGAATAAATGAATAATAACGCGTAAGTATTCAGATTCATTATTAGCACGTTTTAGCATAAATTTAACGTAAGTATATTAACACGCGAGCACACGCGCCCCTTTTGTGACATCTCAGCACGCGCGACGGCAAATTGCTCACACAGCGTTTAGGTTACCCTAATGCCTTGGTTTACATATTTATTTTTGTGACAATTTTTTTGAAAAATATTTGGTTCCTTTTGAGTTTCTTAAGGTGTAGCTTTCATATATATCTATGATATTAGTTGAAAGAAAAATTGAATTCAAATCGTTTGCAATTGGATTAACTCAATACCATCATGAGGACACGCACCGTTAGCAAACTGCCGTACTTTGAAAAATCTCAAACATAACGCGGCATAACGCCCTGTTAGAAAACTGCCGCTTTTATTGGGAAAAGGTTTGCGGGTAAAAAAAAATTATAATTCAATATTTCACAAGTAAAAAACATTTATTTTACATAAGTACAAAAGTAATATGAAATGTTTATTAATTAGAATGTGAAAGCACGCGCGTTAGCAAATTGCTTACGATTCATTGCACGACACACAAATACTTTGATTTACTCACTCCAATGGTCCGTGACTAACTGGCGAACGTCAAGGGCGTGTCGAGGGAGGGGCAAGGAGGGATGAGCTGGCCGCATACCCCAACTCGCTCAGTAGCCCCAAAGATCTGCCCGCATTTCTATTGGTGCGGCAATTTGCTAACGGGTGCGTGTGCTCGCATGTTAATACTTATCTAAGATTGAACAATATCGTAGGAGTTTATAAATGTACTTTTACGTGAATCATAAAGAAATAAATAATGTCTTGGGAGTCTAAATGAGTTGATTTGTAGTACCAAAGCATGACAATATCCATATCGAATAGTTTTTGGTTAAAGTAGTTATGCATATTACATATCAGAAATGGGTTACATCACAGTAAACATGCCATGTCACCTTATGAGATGGTGTGTACAGACAAAGTGTGACAAGGTTAACGTCTAACAACGTTAGGGAAGTAGTGATCGATGTTAAGCCACATAAATGAGTTGCACTCCAATATACACTGCCATGTCACTTTATGAGATGGTGTGTACTGACAAAGTGTGACAAGGTTAACGTCTAACAACGTTAGGGAAGTAGTGTTCGATGGTAAGCCACATAAATGAGTTGCACTCCAATATACACTGCCATGTCACTTTATGAGATGGTGTGTACTGACAAAGTGTGACAAGGTTAACGTCTAACAACGTTAGGGAAGTAGTGATCGATGTTAAGCCACATAAATGAGTTGCACTCCAATATACACTGCCATGTCACTTTATGAGATGGTGTGTACTGACAAAGTGTGACAAGGTTAACGTCTAACAACGTTAGGGAAGTAGTGTTCGATGTTAAGCCACATAAATGAGTTGCACTCCAATATACACTGCCATGTCACTTTATGAGATGGTGTGTACTGACAAAGTGTGACAAGGTTAACGTCTAACAACGTTAGGGAAGTAGTGATCGATGTTAAGCCACATAAATGAGTTGCACTCCAATATACACTGCCATGTCACTTTATGAGATGGTGTGTACTGACAAAGTGTGACAAGGTTAACGTCTAACAACGTTAGGGAAGTAGTGATCGATGTTAAGCCACATAAATGAGTTGCACTCCAATATACACTGCCATGTCACTTTATGAGATGGTGTGTACTGACAAAGTGTGACAAGGTTAACGTCTAACAACGTTAGGGAAGTAGTGTTCGATGGTAAGCCACATAAATGGGTTGCAACCCAATATACACTGACGTCGCTTTAGTAGATGGTGTGTACAGACAAAGTGTGACAAGGTTAGGTTAAGGCAATAATCACTGCCCTGCACCTTTACGAATTCGCTGTAGGATAAAAGATAATTGAACTTATAAAGCTAAATCACTCTATGAAGATTCCCTGTTGTTACTAAAATTGATACAGAAATTCATAAAGTAACATTTTTTTACTTTATAAGAGTAAATATAATTAAAATAAATATTAACTGAGATATTAAATAAATAAACCATTTGTTTTTACTTGCAATTTTATTCGTTTTATCTACCAACAATTTGTTATTACTTATTGGAGAAATGGATATTTATTTTGAAACCAAATTACGTCTAACAAACTTTTGATGTATAGTATAAAGATTATTATTACTATTTTACTAGGCTTTCTTTAGTTCATGCTTTATATTTTATGGAACTTAATAATTTTGTGTGTGCAAGGATTTTAGAAATAAAACGTATCATATTAAACATATTTAGGATTTTCGTCCGGCTAAGAAGAATGCAACTGTACAGTATGACAAATAAGGTATTTTTCATAGAGTATTTTGTAAACGTGATTTAATTATACATTTAAGATAATAATGTCATTATGAATGATGAACACAATTAATCCAAAATAAAGTGTTATTATTTTATACATACACACTATACATAAACTTACACATTTTGTTTCAAGAAATATTCAAAATATAATTTGTTGTTATTAAAATAAATTTAATAAACTCCGTCATCTGAAAGAGTGAGTTATTAAATAAAGCTGAGATTACTTATTGTATATCATTACTTCGATATCAAATTGCAAGAGAAACTTTTATTTTAAAACTTGTTGTAGAGAAACTATTTAATGAGTTTTACTAGTACTAGTAAAACTAGTGTATAGTACTAGTATATAGTATAGTATAACTAGTACTAGACTATAAAATGAGTCTAGTCATTTTACTAGTCCTAACTTTACTATGTAGGACAAATAACTAACAAGCTAAAACCAAGTTAGAATTTACTTGGCCGCCATTTCTAAATGTATTTATCTCATATAAACTCAAACCAAAGTATAACTTAACACTTTTATATAAACATCATTTATAATTTTGCAGAACGTTTAATTTCTCATGTCTAAGGACTGTAGTATTTTAAGAAATCACAAAGTTAGGTAGCCTGTATTCAAGATTATTGATGCACCCGATTATTTTTATTTTTAAAACAATACATTAACAAAATTAGAACGCATTCTACAAATATAAATAAATTATTAATATAGTTATTTTGTCTAGTAAAACTGTTAGCACAGATTTGGGTTATGCCAAAATAGCAGTTTTATTTTGTCAAAGGCTTTGTTTTATCCGATTATGCAACGACCCTGCAGGTCTACTCTCACATACCAGTGAGACATATGTTCATGGGTAATCAATTTCCTACATAATGTTTAAAAATAGTGAAATATATTAGGGAATATATTTATAATTAAATAAAACAAAAGTAAAACAATATTTTGTAAGTTTATAATGATTACCTTTAAAATATTGAGTAATTCTAAGAAGGGAGTCTTTCCATTTATATGAAACTAATTCTTATGATATAAATATCTTATATAAAATAACAGAGATAACTTAGATATACAGATATTTTTGTTATTTTCCACTGAGATTTGTACCATACAGATTGTTAGGTATAATTTTGCTTCTATAATATTTAATAATAATTTTCCTAATACACTGGATCTTTTAAAATATTGGTTTGACTTACAATCACTCTAATAGTGCATGACCATTAATTTTTACCGCGAACAAGAATGAAAGCACTTCAAATGAAACCGAAATTCTGAAACATACTTGGTTTTTATGATAAATGTTTCTCTTACCGTGAAATAACAGTTCTAAGAACAGAATCGTGTCTGTAATGAAAGAGTTTATTTCTGAAGGCGTCCGCAAGTCATTCATTAACAGAAATGAAAGCTCAGCTTCAAGACTTTTCTAAGACTTCTGAAGCTTTCCCACTCGCTTCCTGATGAACAGGTTTAGAAATTCAGTAATGTACGTCTTGAATGAGATTTGGATTGTTTAGACTGAACTAAATGGACTGAGTTGTGTTTATAACCATATGTTTCTATTTTAGTTTTAAGTAATATTTAAAACCTTTTAAATAACTGAAAAATTATTGGATTTATTTGTATTTGAAAATGACTATTATTATATTTATTATGTTATTATAATATAGTAAAAAATACTATATAATGTAATATTATATACTATCAATTTAACTATTAAACTAAAACTATATATTGCTGCATAGCTTAGTTTCATTTATAAAATACGTTCTATACAGGTTCACAAGGGCTTTTAGGCCTTTGCGTGGATTTTATTCAACGAGTAAAATACAGACTGATAGCTCAGTTAGGGTTTCGAGATTTGAACGTTGGACTCCTCAATCCAAAGCCTTAACCACTCAACCACCAGGATAGCATTCTTTCTATTATGAGTCATGTTCACCTCTGTAATTTAAAACACAGCTCCCCTCTTAGAGCTTATGTCCAATTTTAGACCCATTTAATTTTTACAAAGGAATTTCAAAATCCAACTGCAATTTCCTGGTTGTTTTTAAAATACGAGTATGTATAGTTCATTTCTTAGTCAATTTAATTTAGTTCCACTAATGATAAGACAATACTTACTCTGAAATGAGAAGGATATATTAAACACAACGATTTTACGAAAAACAAGAAAGCCTCTTTCTCATTCACCTTCTTTGTAAGATCCATCAATATGGCTGTTTAGAAACTGCTTCATGGATTAATACTTGGGTAGGATACCTGTATTACCCTTACAATAGGCTCTTTTCACAATTATTTACGAAATTTGTATAACATAAACTCATAAATAAATTCAGTACTCATAACATAAACTGATAAATAAATATTATTCGATTTCAGTTCAACTTATCTATTAGTTATTAATACAAACAAGGTTAGGTTACGTGAGATTAGGTTTGGTTATATTTGATTAAGTGAATTAAACTTAAAACTAAGTTTATTGTTTTTACTTAAACTATGATTTATATCTTAGTAATCCTGTAGTCCTAAAAACCCCTTATTTTGCTTACAATAAAAAGAAAATTACAGGACCTCATGCCACAAATTAATAAAATAAGATAAATAGGTTACTAACAAACTTACCTCAGTAGACAAACCTTTCAACGCAGCAAACAAGAAAATATTCAAAGAACAACACGTGGCAAAAATGTTGCCACTGTTACTTACATAATTACACAGGTGAGGAACAAGACGCATTGTGATAGAACTATACATTTTTGTTTTGTAATTTGTCTGAATATGTCATCATGTATATATTCTGTTAGAGAACGTTTTTCGGAAGTAGCCCCTCAGTGTTACTGGCGGGCTCTGTGCTAGAATTCCTTTGAATATACCTCGACAGAGGTTTGACTTGGAATGACCTTATTAATAGTGTATGCTCTAAGTTATCCTCAGGCATTTATGTACCGTGGACTCTCTCTAAATACTGCCCTATTCAGGCACTGAAGAAGGCATATTATGGTCTCATTTACCCTCACCTTTCCTATGGACTGGTGATTTGAGGAAGTAGTGTGTATAGTGAATTCTTGAGGGTGTTCAGACTCCAAAAGAAGGCAGTCCGAATAATTACAAATTTAATGAGCAGAGTCATGCAAACCAATGTTCAACAACTCAAGCTGATGACTCTGCCTTCCTTTACTATTCTAGAAACAGTTTTATATTGTATGTCCAAATGCAACCCGATAAGGGGCAGTGACTTACATAATTATAATACTAGAGGCAGAGATGACTACCGTACTGGGCAACACAGAACGGTAGTCTATCAACACCTGCCCTCGCAGATAGGTGTCAAATTAATTAACAGTTTACCTAAACATATGAAAATTGCTCCAGATTCAAAAATATTTAAGACCCGCTTGAGAGACATACTGTTGTCCCAGGCTTTTTACAGCGTCGGAGAGCTCCTAGCACACGACTGGGAGACCAACTTTATTGCCTAGACACATCCCGTTGACTGTTGTGGGAGTTTC
The DNA here is from genome assembly GCA_035578905.1 of Stictocephala bisonia. NCBI lineage: Eukaryota > Metazoa > Arthropoda > Insecta > Hemiptera > Membracidae > Stictocephala > Stictocephala bisonia. The sequence continues at coordinate 1,500 of JAQJVL010000077.1, read as the reverse complement.
AAACACTATAGGTAGATTTGTGTGAATGCCCTCCTTGTATGTATGTTTGTGTGTATTTATTGTTATGAATGATTGTTTAAATTAAAGCTTTAGGTGAATTAATTTTAATACTGACGTTTGCGATACAATGGTTTTTATATTGTTTATGCAATAAGGGATTAATTATTATTATTATTAATATTACTATTACTATTCTTAAGCATATTTGATAAAACCGTATCTGTATCATTAAACTAATAATAACTGAAATTTCTCACCTCTATGATAAATTTTGTAATGAACTATAATGATTTTTGATGATGAATAATCAAAACGTAAATAATTAACAAACATTACTTTGACCTACAGAGTTTTGCCATAGAGAATAGAGAACACTATTAGAAGGTAAAATTCTTAAGAATAAATGGAATTTGCTGTAAAATTCAAAGATTATCCATGTATAATTTTTGCAAAAGAATATTTTTATTTTTACTTTTTGAAGTATAATTTAAACCCAAGGACCAATATATATTTGAAGTCCATAACTTGATTCAAAACCTTAACCTTGAAACAGAAATGCAAAGAATGGTCTAATTTGAATAGCTAATTTTATGTAGGTAGTTTATCTTTACATGGCTATGATAAAGTTGGCTTAAGTGACTTTAATTTAAAAATGACTAAGATTTACTAAAAGGTTTCAATAATTTTAGGCGAAATAAATTATTTTGTTCTTGTTATAAGCAATAAGAGGCCATAAAAATAAATTCGAAAATATACATAGCGATGAATATACCTTGAGATATTCACCAAATAGGCTTTGTTTAATATTGTTAAAGCATGAAATTATATTACTGACTCCTTATGTGTCACAGTATTACGTCATATGTATATTTCCTAACTACGTCCAGCTCGTTTTGCTACTAAAAATATAACAAGGGGAATATTATATGTATGATCATAAAAAAGACTTGAGGAATGCCCGTAATACGACGTTAAAATGTTAAATCTAAAATACATATAAATAGGTATATATTGTAAAATGTGACTTCATCTTTGAGTAATCATTTTCATAAAATACATTATTGCGTAGTTAACAGTATTATTTGGGAGTGTGTTAGATTTTTAGTGCCATATGTTGACATATTACAGATATTATTTTTGTAACTACAAATATCTCTCGTCAATTTACAAAGCATACGTAATTTTATGAAATATTAGTGACTGTCTTATGATTAACTTGGTAAATCAGTCTCCTGAAATAAGTTCTCATATATACAGGGTGTCCCAAAAGTCAAACAAAACATAATCACAGAAACGGGCTTATATAATGTCGAGGCCTGCTATTACTTTCAGGAACGATTAAATTTATTTATTGAAAAGTGGAGTTAGTACTGTCAAGTCCTTTGTCATACTTAACTGTATTTAGCTTATGCAATAATTAATATATGCAATAGGACTTTACAATCCTACCTTTGGCCCTTCAATAAGGCAAAGTAAAAATTTGATTTAAAAAAACATAAA
>JAQJVL010000076.1:2943039-2965196 GCA_035578905.1 Stictocephala bisonia | reverse complement strand
CCTGTAACTCTGGCCGTGGTCGTTTAGCGGGCATTTCTGATTCCACCTCCTCGTGCGATCTTTTGACGGCGTTCCTGTCCTCAGTGAGTGTTTGCTGAAGAGAAACAGTGTCCTCGACCTCATCGCTACGAGCGCGTTTAGCAGATGGACTTCCTTCCTCATCTCCATCAGTGACACTCGGCTTGTTGTTGTTGTTTAGAGACCGCTTCATTCTACAACACACAGAATACAGAGACACTTAGTAACATCCGAACCATTGCAGTCGTAAGTTCTGTAATTTTGTAGTTGTTATTAGTGCGAGATCACTTTAGTCTGTGAGAAAATTACGGAATTACGATCCACTTAATAAAAACCAAAACAAAATGTAATAAAGTGTCGTTTTTAGTAGTATATTATTCCACTGTCTCGAATTTTAACGTGGAAAATTAGATAAGTGCATTTACCTCTTCCTCCCACATCTGATTTCAACAGGTGAATCATCACATGTTAAAAGTATCCAGACCTATGTGGCAAAGATAAATTATAAGGTCACCTAATAAAAATCTTCGAAATTAGACATAATTTTAAAAGTATAAAAATATTCTTTTTTATAAATAAAATAAATATCTATAGGCCCATATTTTGTTACTTTCAAAAGAGCACCTCAGCTAGGCTATTGTATTTTTTCAAATGTTATCATGTTTCTGGGTTTACAATTTATATATTATAAAAAATCTTTTATAAATAAATTAATTTCTATGAACACAGTGGTCTACGAGAGCCATTTTTTCCTTCAAAAGAAAGACCAAGCTAGGCTATTGCATTTTTGAAATGTAATCAAGTATCGTGGTTTACAATTATCTCATTTTATTACACCATTATAAAAAGTTAGGTTTACATTAATAACACACTATAAATTCTTACCTTTATGGTATTTTTTAAAGAAGTATGAAGAATTTATAATAGCACTAAACAGCACAACAGACACTCCCCACAATGACTGAGCAGCAAATGACTCAGTGGCAGTCTGCTACGGGGTTCACACGAGGTGCGCCGCGCGCGCCATCTCGTGGTTGTCGTCGTCGTCTGAATTAGGAATGTGGTGACGTCACACATCCACAACGCACCAAACGTTCCCGCGCAAAAAAACGACATCCGACCTCCGATATATATATATATATATACACCTCTGACGTCACATCCAAGATGGCCGCAACAGCTGGCTGAAAAAAAAATGCGCGCCAAAAGTTCCCGCGCAAAATTACGACATCCGACCTCCGATATATATATATATACACCTCTGACGTCACATCCAAGATGGCCGACCTAGTCACGTGATCCAAGATGGCCGCGCCCATGGAAAGGAGGTCCTCTGCTCCCGATCCCCCCCATTACTACTAGCGTATAACATTACTGTAAAAGTAACTATACAAATGAAGTAATGTTTACTACAAATCGAATTAAAGAAATCGTAACAGCAATATCTAGGGATATTGAAGGTATACCACTTTGGAACTAAGGAATAAGTGGAAACACCTATGGTAGTGGACATGTACACTAATATCTTCTGCAACTTTACTTATGGCTATTAATTATAAAATATCATTACATTGAAATTACTATGTTCCGTTTCCTAAATTAGACTTCATTGAATCTCTTTCACTTATATAATATATACTGGGGTGCTGAACAGTTTCAGAACGGTGTTATATCTTATGTACTCGTAAACTTACAAACATAAAACTTAATAAATTAACATAGGGCATAGCATTTAAATGTTTGATAGGATCAGTAGCTCTTTACCACCTTAGGGGGATGGCCCATAAGGAGTCAGTGTACAATCTTAAATGTAAGCTTACGTATATGTGCATAACAATTTAAAGTTCTTAATTAGTAGATCATCAAGCCCCAAATTATACCCCAAAAGGATAATCCTAAACAAAATGACGGTGCTCGAAAGTTTCGATACTGTGTCAAATTAAAAAAATGGCTTTATTGTAATTATATAAGATGAAGATTACAAAACTTCATACATGATTACTGTATACAATAAAATTAGTGTTCTACTATTCTTCTATGGGAACGAACAACGAGGAGTCAGAAGAAACTGTTTAATGTAAGCTTAAGTTGATATGGATAATATTTTAAAGGTTTGATTAAAATAAGAAGAATGCCACAAACAGCACCACAAAAGGTTTATCCATTATAAAATGCTTGTGGTTTAAAATATTTGATACCCAACCATTTTGTAACGAATAAAGCTTTTGCGGTTTGAGGCATTCTTCTTTTCTTGACTAGGCCATTTAAGTGTTGCGCATATCAATCTATGCTTATATTTGTATTCCAGCTGATTCCTCGTGGACTGTTCTTATATAACATAGGACATTGAATACACCTTAAAGTAGGTGTTTGTCTACAGTAATCATTTGTGAAGTTTTGTAGCATCATCTGATGTGGTATCAATAAAATTAATATATTATTGAACTTGTACATAAGATCATTATTGATCTTTTTAGTGCCACCATTTTGTTTAGGAATAACCTTTTTAGGTCTGATTTGAGGCATGATGTTTTACTAATTCAGATCTTTAAAATTGTATTCACATAGACCAATTTTTACTTTTAGAATTTTCCATCAACTCCTTACCGGCCATCCCCCTGAGCATCAAAAAGTTCAATATAATTCCTTATTTCACAGTACACAGGTTTATGATTGTATATTTACAAGTACAGACAATATTAAACCTTTCTAAGACTTTTCAGCACCACTGTATATATTTCAGTTAACAACTTAGTAAGTTTTTTTTTTTTTCAACCTGAAGAGATGAACATCGCTCAAGATGACACGATCAGAAGCAACGTGGCTCCTTGGAAGTAATTGGAGAACACATCTGGTCTAGAGGCTGGATTAATTTTATTACTGTGAGTATTTAATTGCTCAAGCTAGAACGCATTACACCTGGATAATGAAATCACAAATATCGTACAGCGCAATACCTTTTAACAGTGACATATATATCACGTTGATACGATTTTAAATGTTAAATTAAATAACGATTATCTCATAATTCTTGCAATAACATCTTAGTATGTACATCATCCAAACTTGACTTAGCATGTACATTTTATAAAATGAGAAATACTAACATGTAATATTTTACAGTAATAATTGTATTTGTGGGCTGGTAAAACATCGATTTCAGGTTTTTTAATGCCTAAATGAACAATATAATAAATCGTTAGTTGAAATTAGGCTGTAAACTAACTACCCTGAATTATACTGTCTTGACCAATTATAACAAACTTGCAGATTATTCTGGCCTGACTAACTTAATTTAAACAACTTGGGCAGTTAGACCTGGGGGAGTTACCTCAAACTTCTATCTAAATAGAAGACCTCCGGTTATTTCGTTTGCATCACTAGACCACAGGCACGCAATGCTATCAAAATAAACAAATTACGCTTAAAGTTTTTGTAGCAATAATGCAACAACAAAATTTTATCAACCAATAGAAAAACTACCTATTATAAATATAACGTTTTGTCATAGCTTATTATAACAGTAAAATCTTAAACAACAACAAAGTAAACTGTTACAAATAACATCTGAAAAGTTCCTATTTGCTTATTAATTAAAATTTTTAAAGAATTTAAACCATAGTTGTATTATTATAAAACTGCCTTTTCGTCACTTAAAAAAATCCGCACGTGTAATTTTCGCTTGCTCAAGTAAATACAATTTACATTACGCTTCAATTTCTTTATGTTTTGATGCAATAACCTTTAAACATAAATACGACACTTGGGGCATAATGATTTCTTCACCTGGCATCTACTTGCATTATCATTAATTGGTATGGTGACGCCATACTATGTGTTGGTAGGGGTGGGGTAGTGAATATTAAATGTCGGCACTACTGGCGCAGTGCTGTGACCCAGCTACTTGGGGACATGGGGGTGTAGATGGTAGATGATAGGTTCTATTAATATGCTCGGTCCTCTTCATACCAACATGGCGTCCGTTCAGTGTTTGCTATCGGCGTGGACACTACTTGAGAAGTCTGGTGTGTCCATGTTGGGTGTTATTCAGTGTCTGGGTGTTATGTAGTGAAGATAACTGAGTATTAGAATGTCATTAGCTGAAAATCAGATCAATACTATGTGGTTCGGATTCCACGCAAAACTGTAGGTCCCTCGTTGCCTGGCTGTTAATAAATGGTTATTCCTAAGGAACAGTTGACCTTAGCTAGTAAAACGTCTTTAATTATATAGTTGGTAAAACGTGTTCTATATTTTGTTATTTTCAACAGTATATTTGTTCATTCAAGCCTAGGGAAATTTTGTTTTCCGATTATTTTTAAACGATAAATAAATACTATATTTAATTAATAACTTTCCTTTGGTGGTAAATAACCGTTCTGTGGAACAGTAAACACCTGAATTCTCCAGTCAGTTTCATAAACCATAGACGTATTCCCATCTATACTTGGTTTTATGAGTGTGCAAGTGAGACAATTTCATTGGGAACGTTAATGGTATTCTTGGAAAATAATAAAAGTGCTTATATCAATGTGATATCAAAATATCAACTATATTGAAATGACAGTTAAAATAATTGTCCCAAACATAACACCTTTGAGCTGTTTGACAATAAAACTACTCCGTATTTTAGTAAGAACGATAATGTTTAAGGACCTCATATTGCTTACAAAATATAATTCATAAGGAATTCATAAATATATATTCAATATTACTTATCATAACTTTACCAATGTTACTACGTATACTACAGAAAATTGTATAATAGTTTTAAATTTAACATTTGGAATGGTCTATTTATTGTATAATGGCTGTGCTATAAGTCAAAGTTCCAGATCCCTTAAAAGAATATGAAAAAAATCCAAATCAACATAGTCCTATGATGTAGACAATTGAATTTATATTGAAATATTAGAATAAATAGTAATGTACAAAATAATAGTCCCTTATAAAATAGGTTAGCCTTTAACTACTCAAATCATTACAGCATACCAACTAAATAAGAGTCGTACCTGGAATGTTTAAGTGAGGAAAAAGTCACATAAAATACTTATATTAAAAATACGACTATTCTGGCAGTATAATTTTAATTAAAATCGAGTAACGGTAGCCATTCGTGGGGTTATGTGGTTAGAAACGTGTTCATTCCTGCTAAAAATCTGTCACATAATATCATAGCGTGGTGTGATAATGGAAATTAATCACAACACAAACTCGGCTGACAGCCTTCACTGAATTACGCATACGTTAATGAGCCTAGGTTCTCTTTGAGGGTGTTTGGTGAGGACGACAGTTCAATTACAACATCTCCACAAGGCAAAGTGCTACTACTGCAGTGACAAATGTCAACAAACTTTGGTACCAAATGGTAACTTTGGGTAATAAATGTTATCAAACTTGAACTATAAATTCAAATAATATAAAATGGACTTTTTAAAAACAACTTAAACAACAAAATATAGTAAAGTATTTATGTAAATTGTGCACGAAATGTATCTTTAAATTTCACAATTCCACATATTTTATTAAATAATTATGACTACTCTCAATTAAAAATAAACAATAAAATCGTAGAATAATTTAAAATCAAGACTAAAAGCCCAAATTTGTCAAATGTATAAAAAACATCGCAATCTTTGTGAAATAATAGTTTTGTGCATTGAATAAGATAAACTAGCCTAGTATTGCATGTTTTAATAAATAAGATAATTTAAATGCTTTAACAACTGGTTTCTAGAAATGTAAACTCCAATTATACAGATTATAAACTATTGTAAAGTATTTTATAACATATAAATAATAATATAAATATTTAAAGACTTGACCTTGTGCAATACAGGTTTTGTGCTGCATAGAAACAAAAACGTAGTATAAATAGCAATCAAGTTTATTTAAAACCCAATAAGTAAATATCATATAGTGAAAAAAAGTTACATTGTTATATTTATGACCCTTCTATTTTCCCAAACTTGCACTATGAATAATCCTGGTCTTAATGCAGCGTGCTTTTAAATATATACTTAAAATAATTTCAAGCAATAAAAAGTTCTAATGTGATCAGGGTGGTACTTTTAAATTCTTTTGTCACTTAAGACTATAAGAACTAAAAACTAATAATATTTAAATGCCTAACTGTATAAGTAGAATTCTTTATCCGGAAAGCCAACCTAGATCAGCTACTTGATGATTCCTTAATTTCCCTTTTCGTTTGTCAAAGTGCTAACTTGAATATTATTAAATCCTAAAAGTATATACTTTTAAATTTATTCTAAACAAATCTTACAGCCAAATACCATATATTAACTAACTCATAGGACGTTAGATGCCGTTAAGTAGAAAAAAATTACCAAACCAAAACTTTAATGTTATTTCTTGTAATGCTTAATTTTAAAAGAAATTCATAATAAACAAATTTTACAACTACAGTTAAGCTTTTGTATTGTATTTTTTTTTTTATTTTTGTTATTATTACTGTAAGTTTCACAGTACACTAGATTTTAAAATAGTTGATTAAGAGGTAATATTATATGTATACGATGTATGACGCAAATTCTCATATCGTGTGAAGGCATTTAAAAATATATCACCATCTAAAATATATATTTCCAATTTAAATACTGCTATGTTAACAGTTAGGCTTATATATTTGTAAAATAATTTGCCAGAATCAATAAGAATCATGCGATTTTCGACAAGAGTCCTAAATTAGCTGAAATATGTGTACAATTTTATTTATTTTTTTTTTAATAGCTTACAATAGATACATATATTAACTAAACAATCACAAATAATTATTAGCTGTTGTATCTTAGTCTTTTCACGTATTCATATGTTTATATTCATCACAGATGCTGGACAATATTTCTAAAAATTTCCAAAAATATGATTTATATTTTGTTTATTCATTATTTGTACGTACATACATCAATATTGGAAAATATCCGAAGCAATATTACAACATAATTACAATTGTACGGGTTGGACCAAGTCACAAGTCCTTTGTTCTTATAGACCACAAGCGAATATAAACAGAATTGCCTTCTTCGCCGAATTTTAAGCATTTTAATTTGAAAATTAACAAGCTCTTTCTCTCTGAACGTCTTTTCTTAGTTAAAATCAGTTATTGTTTACTAATTATAGTGTATAATTTTTGTTACTATGAGGTTTTAACTAACAATAATTATATATTACCTTATTACTATACAAATATTAGGTTTGTTATAACATTTCAGTAAAAACTTAGTCAATTACCTCAATTTTGTCAGAAAACCTAACATTTTACATTTCCTTCAAACGTCATCTTTGAACTAGCAGAGAAAGTCGTATTCACTTTGATATTATTGTAAGTAAACTAAAACAATAGAAAAATATATAACATTTTTATTGTTACAAATAATTGAACAATTTCTTATTGTTTTCTTATTGCAGATTATAGTAATATATTTAGATAATGTGACTTTAGCTGATGTAAACTAAATAAAAATAAAATAATTGAGTATCAACATTCATATTGAGTATTTATAACAATATTACAAAATTGTTACTTTTAAGCTAGTGAGTTTTCATTGATAGAAAAATATTAGGTTTGTCTGTAGAATGCCATTTCCCCCTCATATTCCCCAACGCACCCAGTTTGGAATTTTCCAATATACGTATACTTTAGTGCAAGAAGTATTGTTTTTTATTTGCTATAATTGTAAGTGAATTAATAACTTATAAAATGTTCTTTTTTGTAATAAACTTCAATTGTAACAATCGATGCTAAACGATAATGGTGGTTCAATCTCAGTAATTAAGAGTAAGAGAGGAGGAACTCTGGTTGAACGGTCCCTAACTTGCCAAAGGGGTTGATTTTGTAACAAGTTTGGTTGTTTTGATTAGTCAGTCTGAAATGTTCTATTCCAATCAAAGTGATTATTTCGTATAGTGTTGAAAATTGTTGTATGGATTGTAAAATTATCTCTGTATATCAATTATAATTAAACTTGGTATACAACTATAATAAAAGTATTTACATACTATTTTAATCTTTTAACTATAAAAATTGTGTTTTTTTTTTAATTTCATTAAAACACATTGAAAGCAATATTTATCAAGTAATGCTTACATTATACAACTATATTTATAGAATCAGAAGGGCAACTGTATTTTTTACACTATTCATTTCGTTAAAACGAACATGGGAAAATCGCCCTCTCGCATTAGTCCAACGATTATAAATATTATAATATTTCATTAAATCATTAAACTTATACTCATCCCTAAGTTTATGATGAATTTTTTCGTTAGTACTCTAATTTACATTATAGCTATCATTTATACTTAGTTTCGATACAAAAAGGACGTGACTATGTTATTTACGGTCGTATGCAGGGTTACGGTTATGTGCGTGACAAATATCACCAGAATGACTAAAGATATATACATTTTATAAGAATGGTTGAATTAAGTATACTAGTGGATATATAATCCTTTTACAACCTAAGATTGATCCATAAATGGTTGATATATTTAAATTAAGTTGGTTTAATACAAAAATGATTTTTGTATAAAATTTTGTTCATTTAACTAGCAATAGAAATGTTTCACAATCATAGTGGCCATTTCATATGGTTTAAAATGATCCAGTCATAAAACAACGTTAATTTGTTTATACTTCGTCAACAATTTATATTGGGCATACAGAAATTTTGAGGCCTAGAAAACTGTATTTTTGGTTAAACATTGGCATAAATAACAAATAACAATTAGCTACTAAATAATAAAACACAAAATCATTAGTAAATTATACTTTAATAGGGGTATTAATTTAGTTTCAGTGTATAGAGCTATTATCGTTCAATTATTCTGAGTGGTCTAGATGCAGTTTGGTAGTAATAACTTCAACCTTTTATACATTCATTGAACCCAAAAACTGTTGTGTTTAACGCTATTTCAAAATATAAATATTCTTATGATAAAAATGAGTTTTAGTTAATTATATTATAAGATCACATGTACAAGCAGGTGTATTTTATATAACATAACATACCTATTATATTATTTAGTTTTAAAATAACATTTAATATTAACACGAAATAGATATAGTTTCATGTAGAGTTTAACCTATAGTAATAGTATTGTATTATTAATTAGGGACATAACATTTATTTGAATCAAGATGAAGCGTTTTTTTATTTTTATTTTTTTAATAAACCACTCCTCGGATAATTTTTTGAAAGTGGAAAAAAGATAGATTATTTAATAACATTTAAGTTAAAATCTGTAAATTTTTAATTTGTTTACATTAATTTGCGTATTTTAGCCAAACAGTAATGTACTACTGTCCTATTTTACTGTATATTAGACAACTATTTCGTAATTGTTTTTAGCAGACGTAACTCAACTCTTTTAGTACGAATATATTTTTTCCCAAAAGAATGATTATAATATCAGAAATTAACAAGAGTAATTGATACACACACATTAATATAGAATTGGGGTTTTGAGGACAGTCCCTGTATAAGTGACATAGATGCTTTTTACAATGCTAATAAAATTGTTGAAACAAGGACAGTAATTGAAGACATGAGTAGTTATCGATTTTAGTTCAAATAAACCTATATACACTTTCAATGTATAAAATAGTTTTTCAGTGTAAAAAGATCGTAATAATGCAATTATTTAAATATTTCTTTAAGTATGGATTATAGCCTACAGGGAACTCTGTAGCAAAACGATGCGTTTTAGTTCTGGCCATAAAAACCAACAAAACATGCTATTTACGTAACAGTATGGCCTATCTCACTTCCGTAACCGTCTGTCTGTATGTTTGTGATTTTTATGAAAATTTGTAATATCTCAGGAACCGTAAATGCCACAGATTTAAAATCTTTCATATTTGATATTTTTTCAACTATTTGGAAAAAGTTTACGTTTTAAAAACTGACAAATTTCCAAAATAAACAATTAATTTTCCAATCTTAAACCATTTACAATTGGTTCTATCAGCCTTACGACTGCTACAAAATTTTTAATCAATGGAATTTATGGTTCTAGACTTTTTTATGAAAATGACAAACATATGGACGAATGATTAACGAAGTCTTATTAACCACTCTGATATATGACTTTTTATTCATTTTTCATGACCAGAACTAAACCCATAAGTTTTCAACCACTGTAAACCAGAACAAAAGAGTTCCGAAACTCCATTTGTAGTGTAATCATAACCCAAAAATAAATTATTAACAAATTTAACGTTACTATTTTAATAGTATATGGTGTACCTACATAGATTGTTACCTTACTAAAATATACGGTACATGATTTAAAAATATTATTATACTTCGTATGTTATTATTATTATTTTACTAATTCTGGGTTATGCAATGTTTATGTATCTTATCATCTGCAGTTAGGAAATATATTTCACAGAACAATTACACATAAATTTTATCGAATACAGGTGAAGAAATGTTTTATAAATTTACTTTAATTCACTTATGGATTAATTTTCAAAGGTCTATTTCTTTTAAATTTGTTAAAAGTATAAACATTGTTAAGATGTTGAGACCAATTTTTTGCACAAGAGGTTAAATTGAATTTCAATGAGATAGCTTGTAAAACAACAATTTAATTTTGTACTATATGCTTATAAAATATATTTACTCCTAAAACAATTGTTTTTATATACTACCATAATACAAATAAATTATAGTACTTTTCTATTGAACTTGATTCATGAAACTGTAGGAGTATGTACATAAATTGTCCGCATTAGCATACCTACTACAGTTGTCACACTAGAATAAAACGTTTTTGTCACACTACAGTGACATAGAGGGGTCCGGTAGGTTGCGAATGGTTGAGGCTGATGTGAACGTGACGTTCTGTAGCTCCGAATCCCCTCAGCTCTGAAACAATGTTTTCTGTCCTGACAGTACAACAAGTCAAGTGTAACGGTAGTATTGACCCACCCATACACTTTCAATTGTACTGACCAACTCACCCACCCATACATGTCGTACAGTTGTATTGACCCGCCCGCTTACCCATACACGCACAGTGGTACTGACATATCTCCTTTCAACTAATTTTATTCAATTTCGTGTTTAGGTCATAAAATCATTGGATTGGATTCTATATTAGATATAAACAGAAATGAAAATTTGTAGATGTAAATACTATAGTAAGTAGATATTTCAAAAACAAAAAAATATTGATTAACTGTGCAAACTTATTTTAAATTATGCTTGAACTACAGAACGACTCATGTATAGTTAAAAGAGACAAAGGCGAATGTTTTGACAAAATAAACCACTGCTAGCGTTAGAAAGTAGCGTTAGAAGATCGTTGACTAGCTAGTTAGAATTGCATGACAACCACAGCTTTAAAACTGCTCTTTCGTTACACACCATCGCACTTTCTAAAACTATTCCTAGTCTCAAGTGGCAAAGTGTTGACCAACTAAGTGAAGTTGAAGGCTAACCACACTGACAAAACGAACTATTTGAATGAAGACCACTAAAATAATATAACTATGGTTAAACTCATAAGACGGGTTCTTGGCAAATAACTGGAATTGCATGTTAATTACTTGTAATTCACAAACGCGCCTTTCTAATTGACCAACTCAATATCTATCTCCTTGAATTTCATATATAAATTTATAATATATTAGCATACCTTGCTCCGTTAATCTGTGAATCCAAAAATTACTTTTATATTACATTTTGAAGCTACCCATAATGTTTCTTTCCCCTGAGGAACATTTATGTCAGATAAAATGTCATGCGTCAAGTTGTAAAATGTCATGCGTCAAGTTGTAAAAGGGACTAACCATCAGTTGTGTTATATTTTTCTTGTCAAATGGAATTTGACAATAAAGTGCTTATTTCTTACAAGCACCTATCCGTTTAGATTGTACAGATAACCATAATTTACTTAAAAATTATGGTTTAAAGCTAGCTACCAAAGTATAAAAAAATTAAAAAAATTAATGAACAATAGTGAAATAAAAATACCATACAGCACCATGTATTCATGCCTTAGCGTTTAAATATTTATTTTCTGTCACAGAGGTAGATATGGGTTTAGTAAACAGTGAAACACATATTTCTGCGATTTAAGGAAAACCAGCTGGTCCCCCCTGAAAAGAACACAGTGAGCAATCATTAACTACATGACCTATAGTTTGAACTAGCAGAAAGTACCCGTGCTTCGCTACGTACATATGTGTAAATAATGCATAAATGCATAGAGTAATTTAAATGCGAAGCACGGGTACTTTCTGCTAGCAGAAAGTAGCCGTGCTTCGCTACGGATTATGATTAAGGAACACTTACATTAGGTCCTATGTACGGGTTGTGTATTTTCGCCGAGGAACGAAATAATTAATTGTTAGTAACTCGAGTACGTCTGCCCGTTGGTTTACCAGAATTAAAATTGAAAATATGAGTCTGGCGTATCCAGTCTCGCCACGGGGAGGCCGGCAGGTAGAGACCATATTTACAACTTATTTCAAAAAAAAAAAAAAAAAAAAAAAAAAAAAATATATATATATATATATAACATTTAATTAAAAACACCGGGTAGTTTTATTTGGTAAGGCAGTCACCCTAGCCTCTGCCAAATCTATCACACCGGGTAGTTTTATTTGTTAATGCAGTCACCCTAGCCTCTGCCGAATCAATCACACCGGGTAGTTTTATTTGGTAAGGCAGTCACCCTAGCCTCTGCCGAATCAATCCCACCGGGTAGTTTTATTTGGTAAGGCAGTCACCCTATCCTCTGCCGGAACAGTCTCACCGGGTAGTTTTATTTGGTAAGGCAGTCACCCTAGCCTCTGCCGAATCAATCCCACCGGGTACTTTTATTTGGTAAGGCAGTCACCCTAGCCTCTGCCGGAACAGTCTCACCGGGTAGTTTTATTTGGTAAGGCAGTCACCCTAGCCTCTGCCGAACAGTCCCCTAGGTAGTTTATATATGCAAGTACTTAATATATTTTAGTACATTTTAGTCTGATAGATATATACGGACAGCCAAAATTGATGTTGTTGTTGTTTTCTTAAGTGCTTAGTACCTCTTTGTAAACAACATTTTTAGTCTTTTTTTCTGGCTGAAGGACGACCAGACTCAGATGAGCTTACTCTAGAACATGCTACGTATAACTGGCCATGGGAGAAACAGTCATTGCTCAGATCTACCCCAGCCATCTTCAAACTTTGCCCTTGTGCCTTGTTAATAGTCATGGCATAGCATAATTTTACAGGGAACTGCAGACGTTTGAATGCAAAATGGTAGTTTGAGGAAATAAGAGGAATTCGGGGAATAAAAGCCTCCCACGAACCACGCTGATCAGAAGCCTTCGAGTGCTCACAAGGGACGTTGCAATACTCCTACCACTAACGAAGTTGCTGTCTTGATTGTAGGCCAGGTGTTTGAAAAGCGATACATTGTGCTATACAGTAGGGAAGACAAACTGATAAGAATCAGTGAGCTACATCGAGCGTATGATTATCTTCAGTATCCTCT
This sequence comes from Stictocephala bisonia, assembly GCA_035578905.1. Taxonomy (NCBI): domain Eukaryota; kingdom Metazoa; phylum Arthropoda; class Insecta; order Hemiptera; family Membracidae; genus Stictocephala; species Stictocephala bisonia. Next base: position 2,951,663 of record JAQJVL010000076.1, on the reverse strand, counting down.
CATGTTCTGCCGTGGTGAAGATGGCTATTGTATCAACATTCCTCAGCGTGACCCAAACACCAAGACAGCACTTAAGAAAACTGTGTCTGCAGCTGATTTCTACGGATATAATTTAATGGAGCGAGAAGGCGAAGAACCATATTTACTTTTGTTTCGCAACCTCCTCAACCAATTTTTGGTTGATATGTACGTAAAAATTTAAACAGAACGGCTAAACTTCATTTGAAACAACCAAAAAAAGTTGAGGAGTGAAGACTACATTCACTTGAAGGATGCCATGAGAAAAGCTGATGCTCAGGTATCGGAGCTGGGTAAGATGGTTGTACTGCCATCAAGCTTCACTGGAGGACCTCGCTACATGCATGAGCGTACTCAGGATGCCATGACCTATGTCCGCCATTTTGGTCGTCCAGATCTCTTTATAACTTTTACGTGCAACCCAAAATGGCGAGAGATATATGAACTGCTCAAGGAAGGTCAGAAGGCTCAGCACAGACATGACTTGGTAGTGCGGGTTGTCTACTTAAAAGTGAAGCATTTGATGAAACTAACGAAAGGGTCTATATTTGGAGCATGTAGATGTCACATGTTCTCCATAGAATGGCAAAAAAGAGGCCTTCCTCATGTACACATTCTCCTTTGGCTAGAAGAAAAGATTAAACAAGACATGATTGACAAAGTTATTTGTGCAGAGATACCTGGCCCAGAGCTAGACCCTGCCCTCCATGAGATTGTGAAGTCAACTATGATCCACGGCCCATGTGGTTAATGGAGCTTGCAGCAAAAAGTATCCCTGTCCTCTACTAAGAGAAACACAGACTGGGGAAGACGGTTATCCTAAATACCGTAGGCGTTCTCCTTCAGATGGTGGAAAAAAGGTAAAAAAATGATGGTATGAAAGGATGTGAGGCAATCGAATACTATGGTAGCAAATAGTGGGGCAAAAGAAAATATTTAAGAAAAAGTAGGTAGTATTCAGAAGCAATAAGCAATGGACAGAACTGAACAAACAGCAAAGCAGTGTTCAGGTCAAAAGCGTGTACTGGACTGATATGAGCCGAGCCGTACTGCGGTGCGGTGCTGGTGAGGTGCGGGGAGTGGGAGGGAGGGCAGAGGTCAACTGATAAGAACCGGCCTTCTAGTAAACAGCCAAGACTGCTATCGCTAATTTACAATCAGCCGAAGAATCATAGTATCAAGTTTATTTGTGATCTGTTGTCTAGGTTTAGAAAATATACAACAATCGTCAAGTATCGAGTTTTTTGCTGTTTGGTTTGAAACGTGATTGAAATGTTTTTTTTTATATAAGCACTTATGCAAAGTATAAAGAGTTATAGTGCCGAGCAGAACCAAACTTGTTGTAAAATTTTTATTACAGTTCATTTAAGACCTAAAAGAAAGCTTAGCACCAATTTTAGTTGCGATCTGCTTTGTAAGTTCAGAAAAAACGTCCCAGAATTCATCTTAGACCTAAAAGGAAGTTTAGCACCAAATTTTCTTTTAATCTAATGTTTAAGTTCAGAAAATTCGAAAATTAAACGTCGCGTTTTACGCGGTTTGGTCGAGAACCCGATTTAATTTTTTGAAACAGTTTCTCAGAGAGCACCTACAACTCTAGAGAAAGCTACATACCAATTTGCATTCGAATCCGTTCTTTAATCATAATCCGTAGCGAAGCACGGGTACTTTCTGCTAGTTCTTTATAGTGCTGAAATGACCCGAACTTTGTGAAAACTTTTTTCTAGAGTTCATCTAAGACCTAAATGGAAGCTTGGTACCAAGTTTTGTTGCAATGTGATTTGTAGGTTCACAAAAAATACATAAGTTTAAAAGTCGCGTTTTTCGTGGTTTGGTCGCGAACTTGATTGAATTTTTTAAACCGTTTCTTAGCGAGCACCTACTACCCTAGAGGAAGCTACGTACCAAGTTTCATACGAATCCGTTCGGTGGTTTTTGAGATTTCGTGTTTAGTCAGTCAGTGAGTGAGTGAGTTCTTTATAGTGCTGAAATGACCCGAACTTTGTGGAAACTTTTTTCTAGAGTTCATCTAAGACCTAAATGGAAGCTTGGTACCAAGTTTTGTTGCAATGTGATTTGTAGGTTCACAAAAAATACATAAATTTAAAAGTCGCGTTTTTCGCGGTTTGGTTGCGAACCTGATTGAATTTTTTTAAACCGTTTCTTAGCGAGCACCTACTACTCTAGAGAAAGCTACGTACCAAGTTTCATACGAATCCGTTCGGTGGTTTTTGAGATTTCGTGTTTAGTCAGTCAGTGAGTGGTATTTGGCTTATATATGACCCGAACTTTGTGAAAACTTTTTCCTAGAGTTCATCTAAGACCTAAAAGGAAGCTTGGTAACAAGTTTTGTTGCAATGTGATTTGTAGGTTCACAAAAAATACATAAATTTAAAAGTCACGTTTTTCGCGGTTTGGTCGCGAACCTGATTGCATTTTTTAAAACCGTTTCTTAGCGAGCACCTACTACCCTAGAGGAAGCTACGTACCAAGTTTCATACGAATCCGTTCGGTGGTTTTTGAGATTTCGTGTTTAGTCAGTCAGTGAGTGAGTGAGTGGTATTTGGCTTATATATGTATAGATATTGACTCCGCAATCACGTGCCTGATCGTATGCCATTCCAAAATTGCATTTTCAGTAGTTGCGTCTTGTCCCATCCGTGTGAAAGGGACTCAACACAGTCAATATCTTACGAGGAAGGATAATTCCACCGATGTCATTCATTAGGCCTGATACCAAAAACTTGCTTCGACCATAAAAAATATCGCAAGTTAATGCCTAGTTCCTTTGAGATTATTTGTGAAGCTCGTCTGAGAGGTGGTTTTCTAAATTAAAATGGCCCTGCTCGTTGTGTGATATATTACGTGAAATGGTATTTGTAAACTCCCTGATAAAAGTCTCTATGCGTATTTTATCTTTGGGAGCCATGTCATAAAACACCGAAAGCCATGGTAGGGGGGGGGTTGTAATTAATGGACCACTTATTTAGTTTTATATCAACCTCTCGTACATGTTTTATATCAAGCCACACAGCAGAACGATATACAGTACTTGAATAAACAAGAAACAAAGCTATTGTACACGTAATATCAAAGTAAAACATATGTTTTACCATATTTAGTTAAACTGTAATCATATTAAAAATCGTTACTAAAGATATGATTTTTAGTTATTACTGAATCTATATTTTGTTTCAGTAAATGAAGTAGTGAAAATTTATCTCCTTAGTTATACTGAAAAACAAACACTTCCTTTAAGAGCTGTTAACTCTGAAATAGATTCTTTATTTTAATTGGGTTACAAGAAGTGATAAGAAACAAATATATACAGGGTGTTACAAAAAGGTTGGGCTGGCTATGCATTTTTAGATTATATGTGTATTCTAAGCTAAAAATAAAAAATAATATTTTTTTTCATTTTCCACTTTGAAAAATAGCAGCTAGTCGCCATTTAGTGTTTTTGATAAAACTTTTCATATCTTTCTTGTTATCTGTGTGATTGTTATAAAACTCGGTAAATGAGTTTATGCTTGAAGGCAGTATTTGATTTAAAATTATTTTTAAATTATTTAAAAAATGTACCTTTCTTATTTTCAAAATTAAGGTTTTTTAACAAATATCCAAAAAACTCTGGTTTTATAAAAACTGTGTTAGTTACAAAACATTTTTGTTTTTAATTTATCTTTCCAATAATACCTCACTTGAAAAATAGTATGACGTAATTTTAATTCAATGGTAATTCAAATATTGTAAAATTAGTAGTCATTTAGTTTACATGTGAATCAATGTTAATTCATAAAATTATTATACCTTAACCGATTTTTACAAATGGGCATCATTGGAAAGGTAAAATTATTTAAAAACTATTTCTAACTAACATATTTTTATAAAACTAGTTGGTTTTTTTAGATGTTTGTTAAAATAAATAAAACGGTCGTAATTATTAAAATAATTTACATAATTTAAAAAATATATTTTTTTAAATACTACCTTAAAACATGAACCTATCTACTGAGTTCTGTAATAATAGTAAACATAACAACAAGGATATAAATTGTTTTATGAAAAAACAAAATGGCGAATAGCTGCTAAATAAAGCCGAAATTTTAAAATAGTATTCTTAATTTTTAGCTTAGAATAACCATGTAATCTGAAAATGCATAGCCAGCCCATAATTTTTCTAACACCCTGTATATACATATCTATAATACTATTGATAATGTTCATTTTCCACTAGCAATTAAATAGCCTAATGTATTTTTAAAACTATAGTTAAGTAATTCCTTGTATAATTTGTTTAAACTATGTAAAATTCATAAACTTTTAGATTTAGATTTTGAATTAAAAACATTTACAAAATCATTCAATGTGTATTTATGTACATACTCAAAAGAACCCGTAGGTCTCTGTAAGGTTTTATGGATAGGGAAAACTCATTTTTGACTTTTTATATTTTACAATTAAAAGCAATACACTATAGGTAATATTTATAATATATGATATAAGAAACATGTATATTAAAAAAATCATCAGATCTACTCAGTTAAATTAATATTTGTAAACAATACAGGAACAATGTAATAACTCCTAATGTTTTATAAAAGTAAGGTTTTAGCACCCGATGCTGTCTTCTCATAACAAAAAGAAATTCCATTTTGAACTACAATTTATCTAATTTGTATAAATCTCATATAAAATAAGATATAGATACAAGCTGTTATCGGGGAAATAATTTTTTAACTGTGAGATAAGATAGCTGTACTAAGTTTAATTTGAGAATCAAACTCGACATTTTAATACCAATATAATTCAATTTAATATTCCTATAAGCTCAACGCATCTATATTTATGAGGATAATAAAGAATGTATATATGCATATGTCTCTGTGTGATGGATGAGAGGAAATAGGAAGGAAAATCAGAGAACATCCAAGGGACCTCTCTCAGTATGAATGTATTTTATGTTTGAGTGAAGGAAGACGATGATACGATCCTTGTATAGAGTATTGAAACATGTCCATAGAATATTAAAACATATAATGGAACTATGTAGCTTTGTTTCACTTTCCTCCAGTTTTTATTAGCAAAAACGATAGAAACAACGACAATGTAAATAAGTTAATATTATTTAAAATGCATTGAGATATTAAAATTTATGTTTCATTCAATCAAAACTATTTTACTAATGTATATTCTGATTTTAAATTAAATGTAACTATATTTAACATCATCGTACTACAAAAATAGTTATATTAAATTATTGGCATTAAATTTCAATGAATGTTTGATAATTTTTGTGAAAAGAATATGTTATAAAATCTGTCACTTTTTAGATAAATCTAAAATTTTTGGATGTTTGAGATATTTATTTTAATAATAGTAAAATACATATATTGAAATGGATTATATGCTAGTTATTCCAGGAATTCATCATGTCACAAGCTTAATATGTTAGATCACATGAACAGAAGACATGTAACTGTATTTGTATGAGTCACAAATTAAACAATATTGTACTTGTGTTTTGGATGCAGGTTAAACACAATTATACTAGTATGTTTCCAGGACGAAGCTTTATAATTGTTATAATTAAGAAGGGACTATAATCCACTAACGTTCGCCCTCCTTTGAGTATGCCTGTATAGTCACACAAGTGTAATCAGTCGCTTGACTCTATATAAGTTTGTTATTGAGTAAATTTAGAGAAGTAGTAGAGTGGGGTTCATTATGTGGAAGTTTATTTTAATAATAAATAAATATATTAATCATTAAAATTAATTAAACTGTAGTTATATATTTTTTATCTTAATATACTTGTAGTATAAACAACAGTTTTAACCAATGTGATTTATTTATAAAGTGACCTATAAAATAAAAAATATATAAATTCAAAACGCTTAATACTTTACCAGCTGCTCCTTCGTAACATTTTGAAAAATCATTAAAAAGTCATTGTAGTTTGAATCAGAACTACAAACCATAGTTTATACTTTATATTATAGATTTTATAATATAGGCCTAATATGATTATACATAGTGTATAATCTACCTCAGTAAAATTAGTACATGTGAACAGTATATTTGTTGAAATATATATATTAAAGTATATACAATAATAACAAGAACTAGATGATTTATTTAATTCACCAATTATGTTACAGTTTACTATAGTTACTAAGTTATTTGGTACAATATTTTATTGAAAAAATATAATAACTGTAATAAACATCGAACAAGTAAATTTCGTTTATTTAAGTTGTTTTATAGTTCTTTTTACTTTAGTGAAATCGATCCAATATATTAAATGCATATACTAAACTCCATTAATACAAATATATACACATAGATATAAAATGTTTAGTATAACTTAAAAAATATAGTATTTTGTATTGTTTCTTTAATTTGTATACTGAATATACTTTATAAAACGAAAGTATTTTATAACTACATCAATATTAAATAAGATTGGTTTTCTCTAGAACTATATATGAACAAATGACCTTATGTTAACACTTTCATTATACCTAACGCAGACTTGTTTTTGTCTCAAAAACCATTGTAGCCGCTCTGCCCCCGACATTTTGTACTGTGGATGGTTGGTTGCACACAGGTTCTCTCAATAAATACGTCCCACACGTTAAGTCACGTACCAGAGATATTTTTTTATAAATATAACGTAACCATTATGATTATGAATTCCTTTTTGAATTTTTAAATTAAAAATAAATTAATTTTAATAAAAAAACTAATGCCCTATATATATATATATATATATATATATATATATATATATATATATATATAATTTTACTAGTATAACCTTGTAGATAAATATTATTATACATATGTTATACGGTAATCAAACCTTTGTAATGTTTATAATTTACAGAAAATTTACTACACTAAGCAAATAGAATAGAAACACATGTCAAAATGTAGTTTGTGACATCGAGTAGTACTTGAGGAAAATCCTCTTTCTACATCTACTTGCAATATTTTATTTGTTGTTTTTTCACAAATAGTTACACTGGCCATTACGTTTCTATACAGTTCATTCTTTTTGTTAGTATATACATAAAAATTATTTACTTTATTGAATTAAATAATATTTTTTTTAGATATAAGGTGTGATATGGAGGACCAACTGACAAAATCAGGAATGAGATATGGAAAAGAAAGAAAGTAGATCTAGGTTGATATAAATGTGATTTTATCACAGATATAAAGAATGAAATTAATTTTAAATAAGTATAAAATTTTAAGTAGTTTTAATACGATTAATGAATAACAATGTTGTTTTACCATATAAAATTACAATAAACTTCTTTCTTCTGTCTTTCTAGATGAAACGCTTCTAGGCTAAGAGCTCCAAACTGGAAACTGTCTTCTGATTCAAAATACACTGTTGGTAATTATAATTGATGTTGTTTAAAAATTAAAACTATGTGAATAATTGAGAGATGTTATACAATTGTTAATTTAAAAATTAGGATATACAAGAGAAATATGAAAGAGGCTGTAATGAGGAGAGGGGATTGAGGGAGAGAGAAATGGAGAAATGGTGATTTAATGAAGGAGAAATGATCGATGGCTCTGGTGTTCATATTATAAACTTATGAATATATACTATATATAAATATGATAAGTAATTGTGAAATACAAACGGGAGACAAAATTAGTTAAATGATAAAACGAGAAAAATACATATAATTATTAATGTAAATCCTTAACAATTTGAATTTAATAGTGTAAATTCATGCCAAAAATATTATCATTGATCGTCTCATATAAAACTATAATATATAATCAAAAGCAAGTATAGATATACGAAATTTATTTTGTATGTACCATAATATACATGTAAATAGAAAAAATATACAAATATTATGCACATATAATGGATGAATGCCATCAATTAATATTTTAAATACTATCGGATAGGAAATTTAATACTTTGTTTGTCCATATTAAAAAGGCAGATGGATTTGTTTTACGTGTATATAGAAATTATACTGAAGTTTTGAAAATAATTGATTCTCAGATGTTTCTAAAACTTCTTAACCATATAAAAATAAAGTTTTAATACAGATTTTATCTTAGGATCTATTTTTAAAATAATACATTCTATATATAAAGACGAATATCAACTTAAAGAAAAAAACATTTAAAATGACACCTGTTAATTTATTTTTGCCTTCATATTGGTAGAGTTCCTCGAAGCAATGGAAAGAAAATAATTAGAAATTTTGTTATACAATGACTGGATAAATCAGTAACTCATTTTTTCCAAAAAAACCCCTAATGTTAGGCCAACAAAATTTGGATACCAAAATTACAGAAAATATATTTTTACCAAAGTAATGTTTGAAGTAAAAAGTTGAGTATTAGATATACCAATGCAAAGAGTCCTTTAGGGATCATAAATGATATGCAAGGTATGATGAATGACAGGAGCAAAGAAATTAGAGCAAACAGCTGTGTTGAATAAGGAGATAATACAAACTGTTATGCATGAGGTCTGTTTTGTACTTGAGATTTGAATAATCTGGCAACATAGTGAGCTCCTCTTATATGCAATATGTATTCAGACAGAAGAGAGTTTATAC